>JAQGBW010004250.1:0-14181 GCA_034698625.1 Julus scanicus
CATCAATGTTTGTATGTTTATGTTTTTGTGTATGTTTATGTTTCTTTAATGTTTCGGTAGATGGATACCCACCTTTACATATCATCCAGAAACGTGAAGCCTTATCTGTTCATGTTTGACTAAATGTGACTTTTTCTTGTTTTTCAGGGGATCTCTATTTGCCTTCATGTTTGGTAAAAGATTATCTACTCTTTCTTGTTATCGGAGACATCCCTTGGGCCTGCGTAAAATCGCATAGGGTCGGCTTAAGAGTGAGGCCTCCCCCGTCCCAAACATGGCGCTGCAATGGGAGAAGCTTTCACCATCCGAATTTGAGTGCTTGCAAGATTGCGCCCAATGTAAGTATACTGCTTTTTCGAAATTTGCATTTCATTATCTTAATTAAATTATAAGGGAATGCTTACTTTGGCTAATTGTAATGTTCGCAATGAACCGATGAGACATACACTTGCGAGTATTGGAATTATTTAAAGGTACGAATTCAGAACATGGTCAACGTTTCCACTACGCTCTTAAGGGGGATATTACAACCTATTCCTTTCAATGGGTAAATTTTAAACGACACTCACAGCCAAACGAAAAGAGATTAAATAAAAACAAAAATTGTGTAAAATAGCTTGATGGATCAGCAAGTGCATCATATTCTTGTTTTTCACTTTGAGCTAGTAGATTTGTTTAAAAATTAATAAATAAGTTTGAAAAATGCCCGTTAATTGCATTCTTATGCTGCACGTGCTGGCAGCATGAGCAAATTAACGGACATTTTTCAAACCTATTTATTAATTTTAAAAAATCTACCAATTCATAGGGAAAAACAACAAAATGATGCACTTGCTGATCCAACAAGCTATTTTAAACAATTTTTATTTTTATTTAATCTCTTTTTGTTTGGCTGTGAGTGTCGTTGCAAAAACTCATTTTTGAAATGAAACCGTACATATTTAATGGCTAAAGTTTCATCAAGGACATAGGAGTTGAAAATACACGGACCATGCTGTATGCACACGAATTTGTCATTATTATTTTAAAACGTTTGATTTTTTTTTGTACAAGGGATCACAAGTAATAATGTTTAAAGGGTTTTGAAGACCTTTGCTCTAGGTAAATTGAAAATTGAAAAAAACAAAGTGTGTAAGCGGGTACTTGTAGTATCGTCAGTGTGCTTTTTGATGTTTGGGCAAACCTAACTGAGGTCGACAGCATTTTGACTTTAATGGATCAACACTAATGACTGCCGAGTGCATCCATTTCCATGGTTCAAATACATATGGAAAGTTTTCCCTGAGTTCTATAGCGGTCATCGTAAATATTTTATGAGCTATCTCTCCAATGGGAAATGGAGTTCATTTGGTGCTCCGATGTGGAAGAACTTTGCTGTCACCCTGTTGTGAATGCATCGTAGGCAGTTTTGGATATAACACTTGAAACAGTGCTCAATATATCAGCTTTTTGTGTTCTAAGAGGGATCAAGTGTTTAGGTCACATACTGTCAATTTGGGTATTTCTCCGTAAAGATGGCATCTTGCAGTTTTACCCGAGCAATTCATTCTGTTCACGTTTTTCTGCAGATTATGCAAATTGCTGACTGCTTGTATTTGTATACCAACCCCATCTTCAAATTTCGCCCTCGTTGTTCAAAGTAAACTAGCTCATGCATTGCAAAATGGTTGATTTGCATATATTCATGAATTGACAGACCGAAAAGGATGTTCCACTGCTGACGATATTATGCCATTATGGAAGCGCAGGGGCAAGAAATTTCCATTATTTTTGGGGGTTTTTTCGTTGTAAATTTAGTTTACAGCTAGCTATAAAGTTGATTGCCTCATCCTCGAGACAAAATAAGCAATATATATATCAGCATATTTATTGAAATATTTATTATTAAATTAACTTTTAATTTGTAAGTATAAACGAAATTTGCTCGAATAAACTTTTTAAAGAAACTTTAAAATTACAATGTTTCTTTCTGAATAAAGACTAGCTACATGTATATTATCTGCGAGTTTTCGTTAAAAAGCGATAATGGTTGCTTATATTTATAATTTATGTTAACAATATTATATATAATAATAAATCAACCTCGTTTTTCCATGGTTAAATTTTGGCATATTGTCCGAAATTTGTGAAATATGTTATTGGCATGAGAATATACTCCACTCAAGAAAGCCATGCATGTTTCCAGGCAATTTGCGGTGTGAAAAATGAACAGATTTGCATTATAGGTCATGCTATTTGACCTTTAACCCAGACAAAAGGGCTTTTCCGCTTTGTTTTACCCACCCTTCTATACATTAACGAGCTACGCCGTTGCAATAATGTTATCATGCCATTCAGCAATAGGAAATAAGCTTTGGTGGAAATGGGAAAATTGACGAGTGATATAAAGAAATAAGTGGGAAATATAACGGGATAATTAAGCCTTATTTATGTGATGTTCAAAGGCAATGTTGTTCTAACATACAATTCAATCCGAATAATATGCCCGCATCGCGGAATATGAAATGTGGTCCTATATGCGGTTGGCCCCAAATGTGGATTGGTTATGCTATCAGATTGACTCTTCAAATACAGCAAACATTTTTGTCACAGTTAAATGATTGATCTAATCTATGGCATAACTACATCCAATACATATTTCAACAATCTGTACTTTGTTGGAATTAAATTCTCCCCTAGGGTGATAAATGTGCTAAATGGTCAGTAATTCAAATTCTGCATGACATGCACAGTTCTAGTTATATAACAGTTCAAAGTAGCGTGTTTTTCATAGTTTTTTAGTATCACTCCCAAGTACGGTACTATTATTGGCATCGGTCCTTCTTCATTTGTTGCTTCTTATGCATGTCCCATGCTAACTTTGTCAAAAGGCACATGAAGACCGTTTTCTTAACATCTTTATTCGTACTAACGGATTTGCTCTAATTTACCTAAATTAAACACGAAAGCGTCTATAGAATTTTGTTTTGCACTTCAGACAATTCCTCTTCTGATAAATGGAATGTTCGTTCTGTGAGTTTAATTAGTTTTTGAGGCAGATCTAATTATGCCTCTGCGAAGTAATAACTGTTGCATGATTTCCATGCTGGAAAAGAGATAAAACGTCGAAATTTGAGTTGATGTTAATTAGTTTTTCATCGATTTTTGGTTTTAAACGCGACATACCAATTTGACGTCCTCATAAAGCCGTTGATGCTTTGAATGGAATTCAGGATACGCTAATTGAAAATGTATAATTATATTATTAGGCTTCCCTCTGGCTGTATTAAGAATTGATGAAATGATGTTTGCAAGGCAATTTCAATAAATGAAAAGAGTGGGCACAAAAATATTGACCTTGCTTCGCAATACCAAAACAAGCTTTAGAATCTTTTTAGTGTATTTTCGTGTATCACTTTATATACATAAACTGCATTAGTGTTGCTCTGCGAAATATTTATACAAATGGTCTCATCTAAAATAAAACATGTTTACTTCATGTTTTCCCATTAATTTAAGTCATGTTTATCATAACATGTAATTCTACTAATATTTGCAATATTTTGATCTTGCTGAAGCTAATAATCCATTGGGATATCATTTTAATAATTCAGATTTCAAAGAAAACATTCCCTAAAAGAGACTTAAAATGCCTGCTGGAAACTTATAAATTTTTAAATAACGAGATGGCAACGAGTTGCCAACAGCCACTTTAAGTTATTTATAATTCATGGTTGTGCAAATGACTTGCTTGAAAAAATAAGCATGATACTAACGAGAATATAATCATTAAGTCATGTTTTTACTTTATGCTTGTTTGATTTTTGGTTTAAATTATACAAAAAGCATTCAGTCTCTAAGTATTTGTCCATAATTCTACGCTGGTCAAATTTCATATTTTATATGAAAAAAAAAAGTAAAATTTAGAAACATTGCTGCTTGTTGTGCACCTGTCCATCAATCTCAAACATCTTTCCGAGGTAGCGTTGAATTTCCTTGCCGTCTAACAATGATAATCGTCCGATATTCTTTCGATTTAAAGAAGAAAGAAAAAAACTACAACGAATATCGATATCCTCCAACATAAGTTTGCAACATAATAAATTCTGCATGCGTAGATTTCTCGATTTGTGCAATATACGCGTTCAGAGTCGTGGAGCTTGGCAAGCTGTCAAAGTAAAATTCAAAACCAAAATCCTAAAAAGCACATTCTTAGAGCAGACCTCTTGAATTCTAACCAAAATACTGTTACTTGGCAGAAATACAATATTTTTGCTAACTGTTGGAAAGAAGAGAAAATGTGGAAATGCGAACCTCTCGGGCTATGGGAATGACTAGAAAATATAAAGTTTTTATCCCTATTTAACATATTTCCAGGGCATTTTTTCGTTGCATTGGGGCAAGTTGAAACAATTGCCGTGGATGATGTGCTTATTCTCCCTCATGGCATCGTTAATAAAATGAGATGAGCGACAGAATATCTAGCACAAAAGTGCTGAATGCGGAATTTCATACTAGAACAATGCAACTATGGGTATCATTTTATTATACTTGTACAATTCTACACAAGAATAAATTTCAGAATTTACGCATTATTTTACTATATTGTTCTAATTTCTGAATGCACTTATGTGATTTTAGACATGTTTCGATTATTTCTACCTATACTAAAGATCCCCATATCAGGATTAGGGCTTATGGTGCCACCATTTTCCTATTCTGTAAATTAATGCTGATAAGTGGGTGAGTCTTTCTGTCACGCAATCTTCTAAGAAGGAAGATTAGATAGCATTAAATTAATTGATATTATGCCACACCTATCCATCATCGAAGGTTGACAAAATCCAAAAATAGCAAACCGTTAAACTTCTATAGAGATTCTGCATCGATGCAAGGGCCCTGCAGTCATTCATCAGCTCTACAATAGATTTCATATAATAAACGACCAAACTTGTAAATTACAGAAAAAAAGTGCTTTATCGACCGACTTTAATTTGTGGCCAACCTTGTTTATGTTTGCTCTGGGCCTAAACGCAGAATACTGTTCAAAAATTGCTCCTTGGTGTTTCTCGTAAGTTATTGGTCTCGTGGATGCTTTATGTTGAAATATTACCAAAGTGGCCATTAGGTGGTCCAATAGGCCCTGCTGTTCTCTCTCGTTTTTCAACCGAACAACGTTAGTACATTTGCAAGATCGACGACGTTGCAATTGATCGTATCGGGTCCAGTATCATGCAGTACCTCTTGGAACATCCTTGTTGCAAGCTTTATTTCGAAGGTCGGAAGTCCATGTACATTAAGACTATTGGCGTCCTCGTAGGCTTAGTGTTCGTAGTTTTCCTCCAGTCAGCATGAAATGGCATTGGCCCTCTTGGACAGTAAAGGCAGCTTATAGAACTAAGTCGGAAATGGATCATCTAAACGATTTACTCACGTGGTCAGGCTTCTCGCTGCCCAGCTGCAGAGGATTGAAGGACAGCTGGATAGCTTCTCACTGCCTTGGAGACCCCTGCCTGTGTAATATGCCAACAATGTTGTCTCAGTTGATTTGTAGCGAATGTATAGCCATATCATGACTTGAACAGTGTAAATGTCCATTATGGATACCCCACAACGTATTTCCTCCCTCCATCAGACTTGTTTTTCCGATAAATTCGAATATTACGGTGTATAAAGTAGGGGTCCTGTTTGGCAAAATATAGCACGTATTTTACAAGGCCATTGTATTCCCTTGTTTGACAGCAGTAAGATAAATAAGATGGATCTAGTGACAATGCGTTAATTTGTAAGACTCAAATTACTCATTGTTCAAGGAATTCAAGGATGCTAAAGTTTAAAGGTAACAAAGATGAATGGCAAATTGCATCACTTTACTTGCTAAACGGTGATTGCCTAACTTCAGGGTATATGTGCTGAGGTGACACGATTTGAATTGGAATTCACTTAAAAATGCGATTATATTATAGATTTAAAATATTATTATTGCGCTTGTGTATATTTAAGAATCAGATATTACTTCCCATGTGAATTGTTCTACAAAAACTTCAACATGTATTCTTTAAATGGTAATTTTACCTAAACCTTGGCTGGTATGATATGCCTGTTCTTGTCCGAGTTTTGTTTATTATATAGCTGCGTTTGGTTCTTTTTTCATTCGTTTTAACATTTGCGTAACATATGCTCGTCGATATTATGGGGGAAGGGAAATACTAATTCAGCCTTAAGGTCATTTTCTGAAGTCTATAGGTGGATCCATTTCGCTGTATAAGTTGCTTTGCAGGGGCCGGGACCGTTTTTCCGTTATGTAACGGAAGTTTTACGGAAACAGGAAGTGAACTGAAATCGAGTTTCGTATGCGGGATTTCCGAGCCAATACATTCATTAGGTGCGTTGCACGCCCCATATCTCTTTTCCATTCCTTTAAAAGCCTATTGGTTTGGATGACATACGAGTAGCTACTGTATGCAAGGCTTATACTATATATATATATGGCTATATGCATGCTATCCTGAACTACATATACTACATAGATATACGTATTTCAAACGCGCTCCACATTTTCTGGTGGGGGAAATTCATGCAATTTCCACTTTAAAACATTACTTTGTTCTCCAACGATTTTTGATAGTATTGGTTTTTGTTGAAATAGAAAAGTTCGATATTCCCAGAAATTTATATACTATTGTTATGATGTGTGATGCATGTTTGAGATAAACCCTACATAAAAATGAGTTTCGTTTCTTTCAACTTCTTATATGCATTAAAACTCCATTGTGCACATATGTAGGGTATGAAATAAGTTTTTTTTAGATTTGATATAGATGATTGACTTGCACGTCCTATTGATCTATATTTTACAAGCAGCTCGTCTTAGAAAAAACGAAGTATACGCTCAAAGGTGTCATTTTTATTCAAACTTGTTCGATTCAATATTTGATTTTTTATAGCATAATACTTTTTTAAGATAACCACTTGTTACATCTCTTTGATGTTTTCGTTTTCATACAATTGTCGTATTATGATGTGAGGAGATTATTTATTGTTTCTGATGTGATGATTTTGAAAAGTACTTCATTTGAAAACTGATCCAACGTAGTAACCGGATCAGTATATTTGGCAAACTAAGCTATAATTATTGTCAAGATTCTTAAGTTCTTGTGTGGTTGTAATGGATGTAAAATAATTATTTTTATCATAAATAGGCGACTATGTGCAGAGATTTTTGTAAAAATGTGTCAAAAACTATTATTATTCAATGGACCTGTGCGTTGTCAATTGAAAAAGCATTCTCAGTCGGTTTTTTTGGACATCCGTTAGCTCTTTCATATCCAGTCACGAATTGGCACAAATTGATGGATTTGCTATTCATCATGGATTCGGTTCCATCCCTTCTTAATGACGCCCCAGCAACGCAGTGTCGTAATGACGTCACGTGATCGAGGTCGCCACGTCATTAAACCCTACGAGGAATTCGTTTTGCGGTTAATTCAGGGCAAGATAAGAATGTGAATCGTATTTCTCTCCAAATGCAATTGCTCTGGGAATTTTCGGTTATCTGCACTTGACGGATTGTAGCCCACCTCTTAACAGTAAATCATTCATATTTAATGCATTCTTTGAGCTGCTATCTTAAATTTTAATGAGGTGCTTTGGAGTGGCATATTTCTAAGCAATGGCGTCTGACATTTAAACGCATCCCCTTGACATTTTATTGATGCGGTTCAATGCTGGAGCCACTCATTTGTATGCAAATGTGCGCCTAACAGACGTTTGCTCCAGTCGATTTCAAAGCCTGATGGCGTTATTTTTATCCTGGCCCAGAAAGAGAGCCATAAACATAAAACTGCCAATTAATTATAAACAGAATTTTGCTGAAAGACATTTTTAGGATTCAAAGCTGGCTGTTGTTTTAATGTTTTAAACACTGCCCATAACTAAAGGATTGTTCTCAGTGGGAGAGCACATCCTGATGGGCCTGTACTCCAAAACTGCGTTAATGCCATCCAGGCTTTGCTACTTTAAAAACAGTAATGGAAGTCCTTCAACCTGTTGCTACTCTTCAACCAATTAGCCAAATTTGGTTATTTTTCAAGTGTATTTTTTACTATCTGCAAATTTATGCAGATCAAAATTGACTGCAGTTGTAAGTTAAAAATCAGCTCCAAGTCATGATAATGTTTACTGTAACGCATCACTGTCATACGGTATATGCCCCTTGCTATTTAAACGGATATATGATTATTTGTAGGAATAACTATAGTTAAGATACTAATAAACAGTTAAACACAAGTGCATGAGATCAATTTGAAAATATCTGAATTCTGAGATTCATGTTGTCTTCCAAAAAAACTTGAGAAGGAAAATATTCGAAATTTGATACAAGTTTATTTTCATTGGGGTGTTACTTGAACAATATGCTCATTTACGTTGCGAACATTGAATCGTCATTTGCATGCATGAGTTGGCCCAAACATCGGATTGTTCCATGTAATATATTGCGACGTAATTTATCAAGTAAAATGGCAAGGGCTACTTAAAGCAGACCAGGCTAATTTAAAGGATGCAATGTTATTCACTACCTCGAAAACGTAATCTTGAATAATTTATTTTATGTTAATAACTCTCCTGTATTCCTTCGTCGCAAAATAATTGAGGGTGACATAATCAAAATGTATTCGACGAGCAATAAAAAAATGATTTATTATATTAATTATACACGACATTGCACACGTACCAGCTTTCACCAAGATGAAATTCTTCATCTTAATTTTTCCATTTTTCCATTTTTAAATGCCTGTTCTCCTACGTGGCTTGAATGACAATATTTCAAAATTTGACATTAGTGGTGGTCCATAAAAATGTCTTTCTGGTGTAAGGGCACCCTAATGTATGAAAGCAGTATAAATTATTAATTATGAGTGTGACTATGTTATCGAGGCGGGAAATACTTTTACAAAAGCATTATGAATAAAGGTGAAAGCCACTGTAGTGTTTCATTTAAACGCATAAATTTTGGAAATACTAAAGTGCGAGTTGCGAATCTATCTGAATAATCTATTGTTCGCTCTTATTGAAGATAAAACTCTGAATTCGACAAATACGGCATTCAGTAAAAGTGAACAAATCAAGAAGAAAAGGTCGCTTTTTCTAAGGCTCGACCTTTATGTAGAACTCTTTAGTTTTTTTTCTTTTTTCATAACTTGCAAGTGCTCCTTCAATTGTATACTAAAAAAACGTTAATATTTGCGGTTTCCAATTTAAAATGCTGTCACTGATCATGAAGCATCTCTCTCTTCTCTCTCACGGACTTGTCAAATTTCTGCCATGAATCTGTAGGAAGGGTGAATAAATTATGGTATCTACGCAGTTTATTCGTGGAAGCTTTAATAATGGAGATGCCTGAATCGATATCAAGAATGAACTGATCTACATTAAACCTGATTTGAAAATTCCATTTGCTTCCAATAAACCACCCACAAGACTTTGATATTGAAGGACGTTGTGGGGAAGATAGGAAGAGTAAAATTCAAAACTTAAGCCAAGATATCTTTGCTATACGGAAGGACCTGTCGAGTGATGGCGTTAATACGCGGCTGTTTGTGAAGGGATTGTCAATATGACTAGTGTCTAAACGGAATTGCCGATGGCATAAAAATGTCATAAAGTCTATACCTGCAATAGTTGCTTACATGAAGAACGCGATTGTCGATAATACAAATGCATGATAAACTTGTTTTCTTCAACGTAAATTTAGTTAGTCTTTCGGTTGCCAGAATTTAAATGATTGAATTTGTAACAACAGCAAAATTACCATTCATTTTAGTTTTGTGCTGTTACATACATACCGTATATTTCCGCGAATGAGACTACCCCTAAATCATAAAAGCACAAAGAAACCAACTACAATAATTGTACATTTTAGTTCTTATAAACATTAATTTTTAAAATATTGTCTCCGTACAGATATTATCCTAAAACCCAATGGATTCATAAAATCTCAATTTTTTTATACTAAGGTAACTTGGTCACAAATACAACAGTTTGATTGTGTATGGATTGTCGTACAACGAAGAAATAAGCTATAAAACTATCAAATTAAAGTGATAATATGACATGATTGTGATCCAAGCTGTATCCAAATTGGCAGCCCTTACTACAAACTACATGCTGTCGTTGACATTATTTTAGCTATTCACATTTAGTTATAATGCGATCATATATCGTCTGTAAAAGTTTATTATCACCTTAATTTGATAGTTCTATGAAGACAGCTAGGTGTGCCTGCATAGAAAGTTGCATCAAATATTACATATGTCAAAGTCTGAAAAGTTTGAGTCCATGGTCTGCCACAATGTTTTTCAATATATTTTCAGTTCACGGCACACTAAAGTAGGCCTAAAATTGTCGCGGCACTAAATAAAGAGCCAAAATTCTCATGGCACGTTTCTAAAAAGGATCACGGCACACTAGTTGAAAAGTACTGGTCTACCATATAAGAGAAGAATGAGGAAGGGTGGGGGGATGAATTATAGCCAATTGAGGCGGAGAAGGATGGATGGGTGGGGGTAACTTAAAATGCTGAAAATGTTTATGACATTATATATGGGCGACCCCATGGAGAGTATCTTTCAGCACCAATTCGTTTTCTGAATCGTAACATGGTGCAAATTTGTAGCGGCTGTGTACACACTGTATACGTGTGGCCTTTTCCCAATTCCAAAATCTGCCAGGAATTGTGACGTGTGGAGACGCGTTTATTTAGCGTCTCTCGATCATCACCGTTGTATTTCCGTTTTTTATTTATTTTTTCTCCAAATTTATTACGTTCACGCGTCTGGGGCTATAGGCGTATTGATCAGCGTCTTGATATTTTCTTTCATCGAGATGCGGCGCGTGTGTGCATTTGGCACTTTATATTAAATATAAATTAGGGAGGCCTCGTTCCAGGAGCGCCACTCTCCCACTGTGGCCTTGCAGAATTTTTTTTTTTTTCACGGTATTGTTTATAAAATTTCTATTAGTTGTACTGCCATTTTCCTCCCCCTCACCAAGACAACTGGATGGAACGTAATCGAAATGTGCTATCACATCGGCTGCCGCCTTATTTACCGTAAAGGTTTATTGAGCTGCGCAAAACCCAGTGGCCTTTACCGGTTTCAAATACTAGTCCCGAAATAGAAATCCAACTCTGAATTCAAATGGCGAATGTTTATGGCAAGGAAAAGTCGTAATGGAATAAACTAGCGAGGCAATGCATATTTATGACTCGTTCCTTTTGTAACTGGCCAATGGGATGCTTCCCGATGTCCTCCATTAAGGGGGTTATGGCGGATTTGTTCCCTGGTTTAACAAAGCGAAAAACGCAGGCTCACATCAGGTAGGGATCAGTGCCAACATAACATGGTGTGGGGATCAGACTTTGGGGATTTTTAGTAATGGCCATCTTGCCTGAAAAAGACCGGCACTAGCACACACTCACACAAAAAAAATACCCTTGGGAGACTTTCGATGTCACACGATACTGCACCAATACTGAACACAAATTAGAATCAAATCTGCTTTCTACGAAAAGCACCACACAAAATATTTTAGTAGTTGCACGGATTTTGTGAGCCGACGGTGAAAATTTTGAGTTAGGTCAGTGTTTTTGAATCGATGAGCCGTGGGCATGCACTAATGTGCCGCCAAAGATCCCCAGGTGTGCCGCGGAAGTTTGGGGGAAAAGTCGAAACTATTCTTTCCATCTTTATACTTTTTGATATTCATGACCTATTTTTTCATTATTTGATAGAGCTTATAGTGTGCCGTTAGCTTACAAATTGTTAAAGAACACTATATTTCACATTAAATTTATGCATAAATAAGCGACTCGCATTTGCTATATTTATGACTTGTTTTAAAGGATTCATCCGATAACTTAGGTCTATAAATAATCTCTCTGGCGGGAGATGTTTTAAAGTACTTACGAATCTAACATTATATAGGTCTACACATAAGATGATTTCATTGCCAGGCTATGTAACCTTGATTTCATTGCAATACTTTTCTCTTTGGACCTGTCATTGTAAATATTTTATTCTGGAATGAAACTACCCCTTTTTAAGTTGACCAGCTTTCGTATATTTTAAGCGAATTGCTTTTCACTATACACAGGACTCAACCGCAAAACCACTTGAATTGTCCCCCGACTCCATGCGACATAAATCTCTTCGTATAAATTTATAATAAATCTCCAATTTCAACATTTTGAAAAATCATCCTGTTTGTCAGTGACTAATGGACATGGTTGGTAATACACAAGAAATAAAATAAAGTACACTTCAAAATTTGTGATTAATATGTATTCTAACACATCATTTTCACTTAACAAACAAACAACTAATAATAATTGAAATTAATACATTACTAAACTAAAAATTATTAATTTAGAAATCTTTCATTAAAATATGTTTACGAAGTGAATGTTAAAAATCTCTTCGGATGTTGTCTCAACTGCAGTTAAAGCATCCTTAAATGTTGAATTTGTTGAAATTCAATCATTCATTACATAAAACATGATTCTCTAAAAAGAAGTATAATGGCATTTATACCGTATGTCATTCTATAGATTATGTTTCAACAAAGATTAATCACTGAAATTGGCAAATTACCATGAGTAACAAATGGTCACTAATGTACCACCAATCAGTGAGTTTTCGTGCGGAAATTTCGAATAAATCGGTTAAGTCATTGCGGTATGGGCCAGGCTACGCAGTTTGGAAAAGCTTGCTCATCTGACTGTAAGTGATTGACAATTTGTGACTAGTAGATTTATGAGTCACATGAAATTGTACAAACGACATAATGTAAGTGGACGCATGTTCACCGCTACATGTTGTTGAACAACTTAGTTGGTCTCTTGTTGGCGAATTTCTACTTAGTCATTATTATCCTTGGCATTGTGTCAGTCATGATTTTTGTAATTTGTCATTGCCATAGATTTTGGTCAAAGAATGGTTTATTCGACCTTCCGGACATTTGTCACTATTTCTATGTCTGTTGACAACTGTCATTAAGTAAAGAGCTATACAAATTGTGAAGAAATCTGTATTAGTATTTCTTCAAATTCTATTGGAGCATAATTTTAGGACTTTATTTTTCGAAGGCTAACGGTTCTTTTTGTATTTCAAATGCTTTAATCATTATCATAAAAATTCTAAAATGGAATTCATTTTGTTTTCAATTTTTATTTATCTCGTATGAGTTTCGAAAATGTGTTCAAAATAAAACGATATATAAGTTTATTTGTTGTCAAATATTGTTTTCTTTACGTTATCGTTTTGAAAATTCGGCCCATTGCACACCGTACATTACTGGATTGTATTATATTTGCAATATCAATTTCGAAACTTTCTTCTTTATAGGATGAAGACGTAATCGCCAAACTTTTATGGCATAAATGTTCTTATAACAAATGGTCCATAGTGGTCATAACCGTGTTGTCATCTCAGAACTGTCAGATCTATGACCTATTTTCCCTGGCAATTATTTTCGAAATAAATAGACACTTTAGACTTCAAGTGGTTTCGTGGTCCTAATCGTTAAACTTGACATAGAAAAATGAACCTCTTTCATGAGTTTATAACCCGCAAGATGTGTTACGAATTCCCGTTAACCTAGATGTTGTATTCGAAAGCAGCGACTATAATGGGAGAATGCTATTTCTGACCAACCCTGTAACTGTCTACCTACATGTAGTGTAAGCAGTGATTGCCTACTTTCAGGGATCGATAATCACAAAAAAATAATAATCAAGATAAATATCTTTTCCTTTCGATAACCAGAAAATCTTTCGGTTTATTTTCATTTACAATAAGCTTATTTCGTCAATGATTTATTTCAACGTGGAAAAACACATTAACAAAATCGATTTTTAGTGACCTAAAGGAATTCAATCTCTGAAGGGCACAACGGTGACTGGAACTCAGTTTGCGGTCAAATTACTCGAGTGAAACAATCATGTATGGGCATACTTGTATATATGGCTTTTTCTGTATAAGGCCATATACACCGTGAGCCAAAAAAAACGATGCCAAAGATTTTAAAAATTTCAAAAACTTTCTTTCAATAAATTTCTTATTTTTGCGTAAAAACTTAATGGCAATGCGATCTTTTTGCGAGAAAACCATTCTTGCGAATTTGCTATGATTGAGCAGACGGATT
>JAQGBW010004251.1:0-14180 GCA_034698625.1 Julus scanicus
AGTGGCACACTGAAGTGCATTGGTCTATTCTTGGACCCTCCGTTTCAAAGGAGTAAATCAATCTAATCTAATCTAAAGATATTTTTGAGGCAAGTTGGTTAGGTTAGAGACCCAAATTTAAATTTCATCTGGGAATTTTAATATATTACACTTCTACTACCAATTTTGACTTCACATCAAGTGTGTATTAGATTTCTGACCATTTCTGAATGTTTTAAATATATTTTGAGGCATGTTTGTTGGGTTAGGGCACCAAATTGAAATTATATCTGGGCGTTTTAATATATATCAGGAATTCAATTTGACGACGTTGGGTTATATTGAGTCGATATATAAAATACATATACACCCAACGATCAACGTCGTTAAATTGAATTCCTGATATATTAAAACTCCCAGACACAAATATACTTTCTATATAAAACTGGCATTCTACTTGATATGTTTTAATTTATTTCCGATAATTAATGTAATCCATCGAAATACAAATATCGTCTGCATTCTTGTGTAGGCAACTGAAATACTTTTAATAATTAAATATATCATGAAACAATGACAGGTGCGAACATGTTCTGGCAAGGATAGGCCAGGAATCCATTTTTGCTGTAGTACCTGCTGATGTCAAATAAAGCAAACTTTGGAATATTCCAAACTTTGTCATGATGCAATATGGGTTAATTCAGTTTAGATTATAACTTTTTTGTACATGAAGGGTGTTCTTGTAAGAAGATAAGTTTTTGCACCGATTCAGGCACTAGTTAAGTTTCTTATAATGGGTATGGTGTTTGGAATCTGTAATCAGTGTTCACATATTTCCTGTTTTTATACATATCTCGTGTTATTGTTAGGCATTTACAGTGTTGAATCGCCTGGAAGAGTATGGAAAGTAATTGAAATTAAAAAAAATGATGGTACTGAAGAAATTCATGCACGAAAAATTTTATGAGGTATGATACCAGCTTGTGTTGCAATCTTTGGCAGTTGTGAGCAGAGTCATTTTTTCACAATGTAAAACTTGTTTTTGAAGCTGCATTTCTACGTGATGTCCTTCCAATATAGGTTCTTTAGAAATGGTAATGGAGGCTGATACTTTGCAATTGTTGACAATAGATGCGACTCCCATTCAGCAAATAACAAGGACCAGAGTTCTTCATTATGCAAGGGCGCTCTTTACCTCAGTCTTCTTGGCTGGGAGGGAAGTGGGGTCAACCTTAATTTCCTGGATGATTCGTTGGGTGCATTGATGCATGAATTTGTGCCTGGAGAATACGAAATGGTAAGACCTACTCAATCAAGTAATCATTACTTGCTCGCTGACCATTCGCAGAGGAAATTGAAAATCTTGATGAAAGATCCTTGCTTGTTTATCGCAGGCTATGTGGTTTCCTCAGCATTTGAAAATCAATTTGCCAGAAAAGTACGTTTGTCTTAAATTTGTTATTAAATTTCACCAAAGCAATGAATGAAATGTGTTGTCTTATGATAACACAAACTGTTTAATGTTTATTCTATTACGTTGCGGTATATAGTTTGTTTATCTTGGACTTTAGTTAGTTGTCTGGAACATTGTCTCAAACTGAATTAATTTAAAATAGTTATTGATATCGTGTTTTCAATCGTTCTACTAACTGAATCTCTAATAAGAATGTATTGAAAGACAATTTATTTTCTTATTTGCAGTTCATTTAACTTTCATTATGGTATACAGCATGAGTCAAAAGTCTGTCCACCCCCTCCCCCAGATTTTCTTAACGGGAGCCAAATTGAAAATTGTGATGAGGGGAACATATAGGAACCATGGGGTGCACAATTTAATGATCCAAAACTAATTGACCTTTGACCATGTTTTCAAGGTCATTCACACAGGAAGTACTTGAAGGATGCAAAATCGTTTGATTTAGAAAGTTGTAGAAGTAGTATCAGTCTAAAAATGCGTTATTTTGTATTACAATGTCCTTCTGTGAATTAATTTTAAGTTTGTTGTCATGGACGTTGATGCACTACCACACAGCTTCGAAACATTGTAGTGAAGCTATGTGACCCATTTCAAGGGCCTTTGGGTCCAATATGTGCTGTATAGTAAACCATAGATTACAAATAGTAATCATTAAAAATTATGATAAAAAAATAATATCGTAGCCTATTGAAGATTTACAATTTTTTCACTACTTGAAAATTGAGAATTTGCAATATACTTAGGGTAACGATTTCTAAAACTCTTCCAATATAAAATGAAATGCATGCTTTTACTACAATAAGAGCATTTATAAATTCAGTTTGAAATAACCGGAAATGAAAATGTTTTCTGAAAACATGTCTAACAATATTAGCTCTAACATAAAGCCTTGGAAGATAAAGTGCCAGAATGCATTTTCTGCATGTCCTTAAAAATTAGTCTGTACATACAATGAACAAACCAAAATTGAACTTGCAAGCATGAAAGAAAATCTGGCAGTGTTTAATAACTCTTTTAAAGAAAAAATAGTGAATGAAAATCATGTCTTCTAAATTGATTTTTCAATGACTAAGCTTTGCCATAAATGTTTTTTTAATAAAATGCCATCGCTGTATATGACAAAAAAAACAAGTGTTATCTCACATATATATGCTCGCTGAACTGTATGAGACTTTGATTAAGGGGGGTTTGGCCATAGGTGTCAAAAACAAGACTTCGCCGAATTTCCTTTGTGGTATAATCAATAAGTTGCCATGACCCGTGGCGGCTTATTGCAATGGCTAATGGTGTTATTCTCCACATTGATTCAATAAGAGACGAAGCAAATGACGTTCCTTCGTCGCAATCTCCAGGGATTGGATCCCATGTTAAAACCGAATTGAAAGACACTACAAGATGAAGTAAAAGCTGGAAACTTTTTTTTCGTAATTGCCTTGGAGGCCGTTGTATTTCATTTCCAATCGTGGCCCTGTTTGTACATTGGGAAACAACTGTTATTAAGAAGCTATCTGATTGGGTTTCAAGGCTGCTTTTCTGGATGTAAAAATGATGCATGTTGAAAAGCCTGGATATCTTGTTAAATTAGTGTGCGGTGCCGTGGGGACATTTGTACGTATTTCAATTCTTTTTTTCTGCTTTCTACAAAGTTGTCCTCTAATTGTGTTCAATCGATATGTTTATTTTTGTGTATTTCTACAGGTTGTTGCATTACTGAAATGGGCACATGTTGACCTTTCTTGATACATATTTGCAGTAAACAGATCAGATTTCATGGATGCACTTGTGTACTTGTTTGCTGAACTATTCACATCAGCATACATGTATGGAATCCGAATATTGTGCAATATATGCAATATGCTATTCTGTATACTGTTTTATGATCAATTTTCTAGGAGAATATTTACATATTTATTTACATTACTTGTTTATAATTTGTTTTTTGTTTTTGTCGAATATGCACTGACTGACGATGGGAATACTTTATGGTCCCCAGATTTTTTTTGGAAAATCAATACGAAAATCGATAGTTGCAAATATAGAATTATACAACTTAGGTATAGTTATTATACAAATATAAAAAATGGTATTCTCAAGTTTTACAGAATTCTACTATCTATATGCAACGTAAAAATGAATCAATCATCGCTTGTAGCTGCTATCTTCGCCTAAAATTTGGGAAAATTTTGTAAAATATCTAAATTAGTTTAATTTGATGTGTTTAAAGAAATATACACGATCGTGGCCAAAAACTCTCAAAGGGTTAAGAATATTTTAGTGTAGCCAGTCAGCGTTCACATCATTATGTAAACCTAATGTTCAATTCAGTAGCCTACTATCAACATAAAAATATCATATGGCAGAGGATGTATGGTATTATATAACTTGAATTTTCCATCTGTATTATGTTGTAACAAATATTTGGCTCAAAATGTAAAATTAAGTTTCCATACATGACTGCGATATTTTGTGCACATGCAACTCAGTTTTTTCCCCGCTATTATGGGTCATAACATAGTGGTATACAATATAAAAATCACTTTATAAATATATAAAAATATGTCACATTTATTAAATATTCTCATAACTTCTTCGATGAATTTGTGACGATAGTCTAATGCTTAACAACTTATGTTCAACAATATTTCATGGGGCAAATAGTTTTTATAAAGCAAGTTTTGTGCTTAAAGCATATCAGGTGGCGATTTGGCGAAAATATTTAAATATTGTTGTTTTGTTTGAAACAAGTCAATTCAAACCTCGGGCACTTTGAGTTCCTAAAATGCTCAATTGAATGGAAACTCAGTTGGAACCCACATTCAAAAAGATAAACAGAACAACACAGCCATATGATTTTTCTACTCTACACAAATGCAAATGCTGTTTTTATGGTCTTGTTTCCTGGATGGAACAAGAACACAGAAATGATAAGCTACCAGAATAAGGGTTAAACTACAAGATTTAGGAACAGAAGCTTTTTTTTGTTGGATTTACATGGTAAACATATATTTATCTTTACAAGATCCCCCTCCAGTGAAATTTAGATTATAAAAAAACAGCGAGTTGTAGACTGAAAAGCCAGCTTCGTGGCTGGTAGCATTCACTGAAATCAGATAAAAGTTTTAAAAAATAGTCGAAATAAATATATTACAGATATGGGTCCAAGAATTTTTCTTACATATTTGGCATAAGAAGGAAATTTTATTTTGCATAAAGCTTAGAACGCTTGGTTTTCAATTACATTTTTGATATTGTTAGAAATACTAAAATTTAAAATGGAATCTTTAAGCTCGCAATAATCAGTCTTTCTGATGGCCCAACTTGGTATTACATGCTCCATTTTAATGTTTTATTAAGAATGATTTCTACTAAATAATTTTATAATCCAAGTTTAGCAGTAAATAATTGTCCCTGTTAAAAAAACCTGTGGCGACCTGTGTGCATCTTTAAATGCACGCAATGCTTTGGACGTGCACAAAATACTTTGCAAGTGCACGCAACACTTTGCACGTGTTGATTTTAAATTTAAAAAAAAAAACGTTCTTTGTTAGTTTTAGTTTTTTTTTCATTCTTGTTCTGAATTTCGACTGAGGAGGAAGCAAATTAATTACTGAGGGCCGGTTTCACCAACAGAGGTTAAAATCTAGGGTTTACTAACCTCGGGCTAAAAAATAACTCCGGGTTAACCTCCAGGTTAGCCATTTGTGTTGCACCAACAAACCCTAGATGAAATGTGCCCCAGGTTATGAAAACAAAATGGCGGACGGAAAAGGAACAAGTTTGGAAGTCTGTGTTCCATTTTATTTTAGCCTAATAACCCTGGGTTAAAGTTTTATTCCATTTTTTTTCTAACCCATGCTTGTGCAATGCAATGGTGGGTTAACCTAGTGTTACAGAACAGGTTAACCCTAGATTATTCCTAACCTCTATTGGTGCAACCGACCCTGATAAATTATTTCAACTGTTCCTAACCGCTCTCAAATCAATACAAATATAAAGTTCATGTTCTACTATTCATATTTGTCAAATTATAAAAGTGTGGTAAATTAAGCAACACCCACAAACCTTTCTCTAATTTTAGTATATTTTACAAAATCTGGCCTCTTCAGACCCGATGTTGGTTATAAAAGTTTGAAAAATAAGTTAGGTGTTCTAGGGTTCATTACATTTACAATTCATGCCCGATTCATAATAAATAAAATAAAAATGTATACTATTTGGAAAACATTTTTTTGGGAACGATGCAAACTTCGGTGTAATTAAATCTCTGCTTCTTGCTATCGATTACTACTGAAGTATGCTCTGCTAGTTCTTCACACAAATTACAAGAAAAAATTATCTTAATATCATATAAGATGAGGTTGGGGAAACCTTAGCTTAGCGACGTTATTATTTCAGAAACTATTTTAGAATGAGCACGTTGCGTTTCATTTATTTTGCATAATATTTTATTAAGTTGAAAATAGAAAATACCGATTTTCTCAAATATACTTTTATCTCGCAAGAAACATTTTGCATACTTCAGCAACAATACCGTTCGCAAAATTGTACCTTATGTGCAGACGGTAAACAATTAGGAGTGCCGATATTCAGACTGTAAAAGAGGACCTATACTATTAAAATCTGGCTGGTGCCCGCTTATACACCTCGTCAGACACCAAAGGGCCCTCGGTTAGTGATCATAATGATGAACTGGAAAGTAAATGTGTGTATATCGATTTTACGTTTTTTTTTAACCCACATGTATTTGCGAATTGTTGACAATGGGGTTCTAAGTTGAATAGAATTGAATAAAAAAAACTTCGATTTTCGTTCGGTAACTATGCAGTGATTGACGATATACTGAAACTAGAACTGTGGTATGGTATTATATTTGTTTATAAAATACTAAAACTGTGCAGTGACTCAATGAAGTATAGTAGTTAAGTTACAGGGTTTTTTCTGAGATACTATTATTTTGCAAAAAGTAAAAAAATAATATTTATATATAAAAAATAGTTGCATTGCTATAGTTGACTTATTGTATTTCAATTTGTTTTATTGCAGTTGTGATTTCAGGTAACTATGGGACATTGTGGCTAGCGTTTTTATTAGCAAATATGCAGGAAAATGTTAAAATACTGTAAATAATCTCTCCTTAAAATTCTTTTGTATCATGCTCTGTGTCACTTTCAATGATTTCCAATTTCTAAATTCGCATTCACAATGATAACATTCACAGATATTGTCAATACCTTCAAATTCTTCATTATTCATAACATTTTGCAAGTCTGTAATGGCTTCATTTTAGTTAACTTTATCTTGTCACTTATTCCAAATAAGCAAGATCTTGTTCCCAAACAAGCAAAAACAAGGCTGTTTACTGTATTGTATTTTATTCTTTAATAAGTGTACCAAAGAAAAGCTGCTGGTTCGATTAACCAGTGTACCAAACATCCAGAAATGTTGTATAGTATGACATTCCAGTATCTTAATGCTTGTTTAGCAGCCTATGTCATGTTTCCTGTCAAGTTAAATAAAGTGGAATAACTTACAGCTTTATTTGCAAGTATTTTAAGCCTCATTTAACCACTAATTTCGTCATGTACGAGTATTTTCGCCATCTGAACAGATTTATTCAGCTGCATTCTAGAATTGGTTGTCACAATACCAAAGTGTGAAAAACAAGTGGCAGGACCCATAAATTTGTCAGGATTAAGGAAAAGACGATGGATTCTTAATGATGTGCCCTTACATTTTTTCACGTGCAGTCAGCGAGCCTAATACTAGTCCGACATTGATGACTTTATTTTTATTTAATTCTTTTGGTTTTTTTGTTGTTGCTGTTCTGACTTCTTGTGGGGGTGGGAAGTGTTGAGCGACGTTGAAGAATGTCTCTTGCCATGCAGTGCCACGCTAAAATCAGTTTGAGCAATGACTTGCGTGAACAGATTTAGATCAGCAACCGAAAATAAGTTTAGCACAAGAGGCTCGTGTATAGTAGGCTACTTCACTTGAGTGCAGCAGTATTTATGTGAGGACTAATTTAATGTTTGAGCAAATGGTCCAGAATTGATAGTTTTCGCACATGGTTACGTGGCTCTGACGTCGCGTTGCACATGGCCCTTGTGGCCATGGGATTATCTTGACATTGCGTAGGGCTGACTTCTCATCATGCCATCTTCAGTAAGTGTTCTTTGCTCGTATTTCAAAGCAGTGGAATGCAAACCATATTATTTTCAATAATTTGTGATTCTGCAGGAATGTGCAGTGTGCGACTTTTGTTGTTGTAGTATTTCTATGTGAAACGTCTTGGAACTTAGTTTATTGGGAATATATAGTGGGTTCCTGGTGTGTAGAACGCTTGGATGGAACATTTATTTCAAACAAATCTTAAAGGAACAATACACATTCGTTAAACAACTAGGGTATTCATCGCTCATTTTGGATAATTGTATTTTATTAAAGACAAGACAAGAGCCTAAATTGAATAGAAAGACATAATTTCATAAGTGAAAAATGTTAAGAAATATGATTAAATTACACATAGTTGGGATAGTTGCTTATAAGTATCGTAAAATGTTGGTACTTTGGTTCAGTTTTTGGTGGGGTTTTTTTTTGGGTTCTGAAAAACAAGGCATCATTTTCCCGTCAATTACTGTTCCAAAGTTACCTCATCATGTGAGGTAATTTTGGGCTAGGGCTTTTTTTAAGCCATGCCTAGTGGGCAAATCATATAGGGCAAGATATGCTATAGTATCTTACATGTATATATCCATATTTAATGTTTTTCATATATGTATGTCTGAAAATATTTCTGGCCATATATGAAAAAATGTGTACAACTCAGTTGGAATTTCATTTAATTTCATTTAACCAATTTTCAAGAGCCACACAGAATATGTATCATGTTCATGTTACAAATAACTATTCTGAACATGATTTCCATGTATCCAAAATCATTAAAATTGCAGGCTCAAAATTACATATGGCAGAATGGTATTTTAACATAAATTATTTATGTTAAATAATTCAAAACATCCAATTTGAGGCCTTGTATAGCTAACATCAAATACATAAACAGAACATTAAGAGACTCAAAATGCAATGTAGCAAGTTTTTTACGGTTTAGATGCATTATACTATATAAAGGGCATTTTAGAACTAAAATCATACTTATTGTACATGTTTAATTTAATGCGACAGGGGATATATTGCATACTTCCAGCAATACGTTTGTAACCTGGTTCATTATCCTATCTTGGTATGGGGCTTTTCGTCGAGTTTACAGTAATTTGCTTATGCAAATTTCTGCACTGTAGTGAATAATAAAAACGTGATTACATAAATGGCCGTCATATATAATTCCGTTTCATGTTTATGTATACATGTATGCAAAATAGGCTATAAGGGAAGCCGTACGTAGCTTTAAAAGAAATGACAACATTTTTGCTTTATCTATTCCGGCTGCTTGCTCTATTTTACATGTTTTATTAAAATTTCCCCTTGAAGGGGAAGATAACGTCAATACCCGCAATGGTGTAACTTCCTGACTATAAATTCGATTTAACAGATGATGTTAGAGGCAAAATGTGTTCCTCACGTGGAATGACTTTTTTTTTCGAGGACTTACGTACATTTGTAGAAAGCACACTTCCATAAGTGAGCTGTTGGAATTTAGAGTTACAAGTTTGTACCTTATTTAATTATCCATAAGAAGAAAGTCATAAAATTAGTAAATTTTCATTGAAGTAATTTGAATATGAGATGCATGTCTTACTGTTGAAATGCTCTTGCTGTTATGGGTTTTTAATGTCCTTGATTTAGATAAATATGCCCTCTTTCTGAGAACTCATGAACAGAAAACCATATGGTAATGAAAATAACCCTTTAGTTGCACAGCCTTGAAGCTCATATAAAGGATGAAAAGCAGCTGTTTTTTATCGTGACAAACATGACAGTGGCAAAGAAAGTGAGTATTTAAAGTGCCATCACGATTTAATATTAGCCAGGTTATCTTACCAGTTAAATGTAATAGCTGGATGGTGCCATATCTTTCTGCAAATCAAGGTTTTGATTCAGTTTGATTATTCTGTATACAGTAGAACCTGCCTGAAAGCATGTGCTTTTATTCTGGTTCATTTATACATGTGGGTCCTAAGTCGGGATCGGCACATTTTATGCTTTTACAGAAGTTATTTATTTACACAGGATGCATTTAGACAGGTTCTGCTGTTAGCAAAAAAAGGCGAAAATTCCCTCATCTGATTAAATGTTAGATTAATTTTCAGAATACTGGTTATGCTATTGATTTAAAACAAGTACAAAACTTGTAGTTTCAATTTTCACAAGCTGTGTTTGCATATATCTCTATATCCTTTTTTTTCAAAAAATGTATTTCTTGTTTATCCATATTTCTTCAGAATTGTGTATCTTTGGAATTTAGTACATTTTTTTGCAAAACAATAAATAAATTTACAAGACTTTTCTTCATTAAAGAGTATCTCCCATTATTTATTTCTCCCAATATTTTTTCATTATGTTTTAATGTGCATTTATAATAAATTCACATAATTTTTTGTTTCTAAATTTACTCGACTAACGCCCCTATCTTTACTACAAAAATTTCCGTAATATTTCAGTGAGACCTTTAAAATGTTACGCCATGTATATTGTATGTACATGTATTGTAGTATTTACCCTTTACCGCTAAAAAGTACTTCCCATTTTTTTGTTTCAAATTATCCATAACGTAATTTGAACTTTCAGAAACATCTTCATATTTCCCAAGGCAATTGTCTGGGGCTCAATGTTTTCACAACCCTTAATTATCTAATACTGATATAATGTATCAGCAGCCTTATATTGTCACGCACTGTATATGTATATATAAAATGTATATACACGTACAAAAATATGCTATAGTTGATGCGTAGGAGATTAATTAAGTTTTTTTCATTTCCTCATTTAGCTTACACTAATTGAACACATAAGATGATGTTTTTAATTCTGTTTCCGCATCAAGCAATTATAATCGCCTTATTAACAATGGTGACATAATGTGCAGCTTTGGTAATTATAGAAATTGATGGGACATAAAACTATCTTAAAACGTTGTATGGATTACACTGACATCGAAAATATCATCTTCATGTGCGTATCCAATTGTGTAAGCATTACGACAAGATAATTTTTGCACATTTTTTAATTCGTATTATATAAAATTTAAGAAAACATTATCTAAATAAGTTGAAAGTTTAAACAGAACTTCAGTTTTAATGAAGCTTATAATGAAGCGCCATAGTAAAGTATGAGAGATGGTCAAAATGTGTTGCATATTCGTGTATTCTTCGAAAACCAGATGTCTTACAAAAATACTGAAATAGACATTTTAATGAGCAGGTTTTAACCAATTTTTTAACACGAATCCGCCAATTTTCCGCGATTTTTGGACCATATCTTTCCCCCCCTATCTCCTCCCTGAAATGTGATCAAATATGCGGCCTTATAATAAGTCGCTATTTAAGGTTTTTTTACGATATCTGGTTTTCGAATAATAAACGAATATGTAAGACTATTTGACCACCCCTTGTGAAATTGTTTCATGTGTCTTAGGTACAATTTCATAGAAATTTCTTGATGAAAATAAGTGAAATAATAGAAGTTTTCAATCTTTATTCGCCTATCATGCATTTCCACTTTAAATTTACTAAAGCTAAATTTCGAATTATATAATGTCACATGGCATTGATTTCATCGCTTTTGAAATTGCTTTTTTATAACATAAATACTTGTTTTTGACAGAAGCATTCCCAAAGTCCTCACATGTCTCAATTTTATAGATAAATGTAGTTATTTCAAATCAAGTCTGTTATACTTGTAGTTCCAAAATTAATAAAATAAAGAATTTCTGCTTCTGTCAGGAAGTAGATAACGCGCTTTTTATTTTACTTTTCTTGGGAAACTAAAAGGGCTTTCTTGACTTATCTTATAAAAAGCCTTCCAGCCATTTACAATTTTTACTATTGTCTTTGTTCATCGTTTGAAATAATTTAGACCTCCATATTCAAAGTTGAAAATATTGATACACAGGTATTCTGTTTTCTCCAAATTGAATTGGGCGAAGAAACAAATCTATTTGTTATCAATTGTTTTTTTCTGTTTTCATACCAATCTAAAAATGTGTATCAACAATAATTCCCTTATTGTCCTCAGCTACATTTCCTTGGGGGCCAGTTGGGGCAGCACAACATGAAAGCATCACATTCTGTAGATCCACACAACTCGCTCTATAATAATTGGGTTATATTGTTACTGAAAACTGCACCATGATGTCTGCAAATTCAATAACAAGTATACGTAGTTCTTGGTATTTCTCTTTTTTCCTTACCCCCACTTTCTCTTGTTCAATCGCATTTTGTAGCTTTTATCTCTGGATTTCTTTCTCTTGCAGTGATGTTGCTTTGTTGCTACAATAATGTATCATGAAAGCATCGTGGATTTATGGTTGTTGTTGTAAACATATACTGTATCTTGCTTTATTGTACTACCATGATTATAGTTTCTAAGGGTAATGTTAATTGTAAACGTAACTGTTAACAATAGTAAATTCCTTATTGGAATTAATTTTTCAACCTTTTCATGAATCTTCCAAATCTTCAAACTTGTGTTGAAATAAATATTTAAAAAAGCAAACGTAGATGTTGACAAACAATATGCTTACAATATGCATGCATTCATAAGATGAACTTTTTACATTCGCCGAAATTATTTTCAAATAATGTGCAATATTTAATTACTTGGGATATTCAGAAACACACAATTGTCAATTGTCAATTGTAATATTTTATTTATTTACTTTTTTTGTTTTCTGTAGATTGTGAAATGCATTATAAAATGCAGTTCAATATAGACCTTGTCATAGCCAAAGTAAGTTTTGAAAACATATTTACAGTTTAATATACATAGTAAAAATAAGTTTATAATTTAAATTATACATAATGGGCATTCTGCTACGAGGTAAAAAAATTACATTTAGTATAATACAAGTACTACTAGTTGTAACAGTGTATTTTAAATGCATTTACTGCAATGTCTTTAATTGTATTAAAAATGCGTTATTATGATTAGCATGATTTGCATTATGATTATGTAACTTAATAGCTTTAGGAGATCGTATCATATTATATTGCCAAATCTGAAAATTGTTCTGAAAGTTGTTAAATTTCCAAGGTTTGGAAATTTCCAGTTATCAGAAAAATCTGAAAAAAATGTTAAGGAATTGGTAGCGGGTAGTGCTTGAAAGTTTATAGGATGGGCTTTCGTATGTTTCAAAAAAAATTGTGGACACCCTCCTTTTCAAATAGAACAAAATCACTAATGATGGCATTTTTCAATTTTTGGATTTTCTGTTTAATTAAGTTTCAAACTTCAGTGAAAAGGGAAATGGACTTCAGAAGAAATATGTCCCCAGTCCAAAACGTACTTGAATTTCTAAAATCTCGGGAAAGTCAGAAGTTTTGTGTTGAACACCAATTTTATGATGGAATTTCCCTTTGAGGTCCAGAATTTTCCGTCGATCAGAAAAATCTGTAAAAGTGATAAGGAATTGGTAGCCAGTAGTGCTTGGAATTTACAGGATGGGCTTTCGTATATTCCAAAAAAATTTTTGGACACCTTACTTTTCAAAAAATAAAATAATAAAACATTAAGGACGTCTATGAGGGGGGTGTCTGGGCTACAATGGACACCATGTGGACATGTGTTGGGGGTGGGGGGTAAATTCTTGAAGCAATTTCCGTCACGTCTTTTTTGAATGACCCCCATATGCATGCAAACGTAGTCTCCAATCGTTATGGGAAAAACGCATGTGCATTTACATTTCCGTGTTAAATATTGAATTGCATGTAAAACTGAACACCAAAAACCACTTCCCCCTTTTCAGTAACACCTGTAAGGTTTCACATTGTGGTATATGATGCATTTCAAACATTTCCAATTTTGTAATTCTTCGTGATAATAGTGTTTAGATATAGGAAATCTGACTACATTACAATACAGCAGGAAAATACATCGGTTTTTACACTTTTTCCTATATGCCGCAAATATTTTTGAAATGAAATCTTTTGTAAATTACTCAGGTTTAATTGTCAAATAAGAGTTATTTGAACAGCGTATATCGATTGTTGTAATTAAATTCCATTATTTAACTTGGAAATAATTATATAGAAGTAATTCAGGATTATTTTTACAATTTCTTAATTCGTTGTATTTTATCTACTAATGCCTATAGGAAACACGAAACAGAAACAGTGTTTCACAAATATGTTTACGATATGTAGATGCTCACCAGATTTCTGCAACCAAGTTTCAGCAAACTTTTGGCCAAAAAGAAACACGTTTTTCCATGAAACATTTCGGTGATCGCTCAAGAGGCGGTGAAGATCAAAGGAAATATTATTTCTTGGTCAAGGCGCTCCTATACCAAGGCGATATTCTTCTCGTGGAAAAAATGCTTTTTTTGATGTGGACAGATACATTTGGACAAACATCTTTATAGAAATATGTTAACGAAACTACGTTTTGACAATTTGGTTTGGATAAACTTTATTTCAGGTTCATTATTCCTAACAATATTCTGTACATACACATGACCCACATGGAAAAGAAAGGCATTTCAAAATGCATATAGATTGAGACACTGAAATGCATTTCAAAATGTATTTTGAATATATTTTGAAATACATTT
>JAQGBW010004252.1:0-14175 GCA_034698625.1 Julus scanicus
TAAAGAATTTGTATACCTTTTTAGTTTTATTTTAACTTTTTTTGCTTGAAAACTGGGAGAAGTGTAAGTTTGACCCAATGAAATACATGGGGGGTGAAAGGGCCTTAATGCATTTCAATTTTTCAAGATTTGTAAGGTTTTACTATTGGACCACTCTGATCTCTATTTTTGATGGCGCATCTAGTTTACGATCTAGATATACCAGAACATAAGATGCCTTGGGCTGGGAATATGATTTTCTACATCTGAAGGTTTCAAAAGTAAAAAAGGAGTTTCCGTCACAAAAAAAATTAGTTTTATATACACAACGCATTTTACGTTTACACTGGTTAACAAAATTGATAGTAAGAAAATAAGCATTAACGGAGTCGAGGTACAGTACGGATATCTCTGAATTTTAACGAGGCGATTAAACATGTCGAAACCCAAAAAGGCTGTCAGTGGGGCATCCACACGCCTGCTTGATTAAGACAGGGGAAGTCATATTTTACCAAGGAGACAAGTGATTAGGTTTTAACTAAACATCAGCTGGAGTCCAGCATACAGAAATTACGATTCTAGACAAGTCTAGAAGACATTTAATTACCATATTCTGTCAGGTGAGCTTCGCGTACGGAGTGCCCACTTCATCCAGCCAGTCAATAACATTAACATTGTCAAAATCGGTCTTAACCGCCACAAAAACTACAGGTGAAACAGAGCTGGGAACTTCATGTGCTAAGAGCACTTTTTGCGACGTTCACGGAAATCTGCAGAATCTTAATATTACACTCAAACCATTCACATAACCTAGAAAACTTAACAAAAGCAGCAGATTTATGACTGAAGAAGCACAATTTTGTTGAGGGTAATTGGATAAGGTGATTTTTAATAAAATTTCAGTAGAAATTTAAGAAAATTCCGTGTGGCGAATTAGAAAAAACATAAGAACTGCTGAGAAAATATGTTAGTTAAACACAAACGAAAATCTCGTTGACTTTGAGAGAGAACAACAGCATATTGGTCTAAATGGCCAAATGTGTCCTTATCAAGAGTAACAGCAACCAGGCGAAACTTTTGAATTAGTGTAAGGTGCAGATATTTTCGAATTTCACACAGATTTCCGTAAATGTGTAGTTTCACCAAGCTGTGAACTCTGGCATATTCCGAGAATACGCAGCAAATAACATTGAGCAAATTAAGGGCGAAGCAATTAACAGCAATTAATTGGGACCGAGCGAAGTGCTTTGGCATTTTCAGCATCTCCCAAAACTTTCCTTGGCTTAGGGGTGGTGAAGCAAAGAAAGCTTCTCCAGGCGTTCCAAAAAACAGCATTCCCACATAACCTAAAAACAGCTTCTTCGGATTTTCCATGAAAATGGTCTTTCGGTCTTGCCAAAAAAACAGCATTTTCATATTACTTTGTCTCAAATAAAGACAATACTGAAGTTCCAACATTGACATTTCCGAATATTCCAAACTTAACAACACCGGTGTTGTGCTGAGGTCATTCACGCGTACGACTGCCACTTCAAAATTGAAAAAAAAAATATACAACAGTCCCTCCTTTTGGTGGCGCTTCCCAGTGTATCCAAAACGCCCAATCCCAGGTCCCTAATAAAGTAAAAAAAAACGAATAACAGCAGTGCGGTAAATGCTCCCAATAAGAGAGAAATAGATAGAGAGAGACGACAACGACCATGTACCAGCCAGCCGACAATAAATTACAATACAAATATGTACAGAGCTAGGCCAGAGCCTATAAAAACATCACAGTTCAGAGTTTATGGGAGGGCCTAGAGTCACCCTGCCAGATAAATTGTTCATGGGCTTGGCGCCATAGCGACTACATGGACGCCGTTACGTAAGATGACGGCGGTTGGTAAGTAGAGAGAAGCTCACTTCCTTGACGGACTCTTGGTGGCTGTGGATCCACCACGCTTACGGCAGATGGCTGGTGACCCTAAGGTGGACCCGGAAAAAGAAGAAGCCCTTTCCTTGGGACCTTGGGTTTCGGGGGTGGCAGATTTCAGTCCAGATGCCACCCTTTCAGACGGTGGATTCGCTGCAGAAGTGGACCTTGTTGTGGCATTACGACAACCCTCAGCATTTTTGGCTTTGGCTTTTTTGTCGCCCTTGCCAGACTGCGGCGATGGTGTCCCCGTGGCGCTGCGAGCTGCTGCTGTTGACATCTTGGTAATTTCACAAGACGCCTCTACTTCCGGGCGCTTTGACTTTGCCTCGCTTTTTAACGCAACTTCTTTCTCTTCACTGCTTACCACTGCCGCTTCGCTCGTTGCAGTCTTGAGGGCGCCACCAGCCGGATTGAGCATCACAGTTACTGTGCTGGAGAACATGCGCGTGGGTCCCGCCACTAGGGGCGTCTTGTCGAACATGAGCGGCTCAGAGGATCTGTTGGCACAGTTTGGCGCAAACACGGGTGATGTCACAGATGATACGGCGTGTTCCATTTCGGCGCACGTGACTGCAGCCAGCTCGTCCGGCTTCGGTGGGCTTCCTGGTATGACGGGCAGTTGTGCCAGTGAAGCCGGGGTCGATCGTCGCCGCATGTCCTCTCGTATGACAGCATGCCCATGCTCAGCGAAGACCAGATCCCTGGGTATAACGGGCTCCCAAGGGCTAAAACTGCTGCCAACAGAGCCAATAGAGTGGGCCTTAGTGATGGGTGCCACTGGCGGACGGTGTGGTAGGGCGACAGCTGACGCCTGAGCCGTGATGGTCAACTTGGGCGCATGTTTGGTAGCGGGTGGTGGCGAGGAAGATGGTGTGGCCAGTGGGGAGAGGTTTTGTCCTCCTGGCTCGCGGCGGCCCTTTCCCTCGATGGAACGGGGCCTCAGGCGATCTGGCGAAAGTGCACGGCGCAGAAGGGGCGAGCCAGGCTCAGCGCTTTTGGGCCTAGAAAAGCTTTTGACAGCAGCGATGGCGACTGGGGCGGCAGGGGCAACGCTAGCTGAGGCTGGCGTCAAGGAAGCGCCTAGCCGGTATGTCTGAGTCGTGTTGGAGCTGCCAGGGTGGTGTCCAGTAGGAAACGTGAGAGGGCTTGGGCTCCTTGTAGGAGAGCTCGGTAATGGCGACGGCGAGGGTGTGCGGGCCAAGGGTGAGAGTGGAATGTGACCAACGGACTTGCGGCGGTGGGGCGAGCGGAAAGTCTGCGCCAGCTTATGTTTTAGTCCATGCAGCGTGCTTGGGCGCTGGAAATGGCCAGATGAGGAGGAGCCGGCCGGCGAGTTGGGTACGCTGGAGCAGGGCGAGCTACTCTGGGATGAGTTGCCGGTGGAGTGGGCCGAGTCGGATAGCGAGTAGAGGCGTCCAGCTGGTGGTGAGCGGGGCGTGCTCTCTTGGGAAGAGATCGAGCGGTTGAGGCAGTGGAAACTGCGGCTAGGCGTCAGGATGGGTGGGGAGGAACCGCCAGCACCACTACTGTTGCTACTACCTCCATTGCTGCTGGAGGAGGCTGCGCCAGGAGGCAGCGGTGTTACAGCTGTTGGACCAGGGACGCCCTGGCCAACTCCACCCACTAGCTGCTGGATTTCGGCGCTGGCTCGCTTGTTGCTCAGCTTACGCAATAGAGATGTGCGCCGCTTTTTCTCGTTCTCACGCTTTGGCCGGCGGTGTCGGGTCACACTGCGCTTGGCCAGCTTGCCCTGAAACGAATTTGAAAGCTTTAATTAGGCGAGTGTTTTCAAACGTAATAAAGTGTATCCCTAAAGCCTAACAGCCATCGCAATGGAGTTAATCAAATGGTTGAAAAGTATTTTAAGTAACAATTGACATGTTGAAAAAACCCAGCTGCAATAGTACAGACATTTTCAAACATTTCCTCTCATCTTACCTGTGTTGGATTTCTTCTGCGTCCTCCTGTCTTGATGGAAGTGTTTTCCAGTGCTGTAGCCCGGACGGTCACCTTGTCGCCACCAGATAGGATCAACTGCAACACCTGGGTATGAAACAGACCCTGCACAGGTTCTCCATTGATGTGTGTGATGAGATCAGCAGGCCTGAGTCCAGCCTCGAAGGCGGGGCTGCCCTCGTCCACTACCATCACAAGGTGGTGTACCGTGTAGAAGTCGGTGTCCCCAAAGTAAACACGGATGGCCCTGATGGTAAACCCAAATCCTCTGGGCCCCTTTCGAATAATGATGGGCGGCTTCAGGCTCTGCACAAGTGGAGAGAGCTCCCTGCAGGGCGAGGCATCACGGGAGCTGGTGCTAGAGCCACCTGGAGAGTTCATGGTCTGCGGAGGAGTATCGTCCGTAGGAATGACCAGTGACAAACCAGAAATAGAGGCAGACTTGATGACTTGGCGAGAGCGGACCTTGCACAGGTGGGGAAGAGAGGTGCGTGGCGTGGATGAGAGGGAACTATTACCACTGGATGTGGTGGACAATAGCACCTTGGACGTGGTCTTTGCTGGTTTGGCGTGCGTGCAGGAAATCTTGAGCGTAGGTCCGTAGGAACCAACGGGCACGGATCCTTCAGTAGCACCACGGTCGCTCTCGTCGACCGGAGACAGCTCCTTATGCTCCACGGGCGTGCTTACGGCACTGCGATCGTCCTCCGTCGATATGGAGAAGCGGGGCAGTAAGTCGCGCATCGTCGGCCGACGGCGACGCTGCACCTGTGGCGACACCTCCTCGCTCTCTGTCTGAGAGGATTCTGGTGTGCTCTGGATGGCACCAGATTTTCTAAAGTAAAAGAAAGAATAACTGGTTAATGGAATCATGAAAAACTGAATACAGCCAAGCAATTTTACTATCTCATTAATGATCTTTAAAACTGACATTGCAGTTTGTTTTCGATTTTGTATGTAATTAGCTATTTTTTTTGCAAAATTAATGACACTTTACAACCAGCCAAGACTATAAGACACATTTAGATACACAACATCTCAACAATTTTAATTCAAAGATAGCTATCATTAAGATTTCAAATACTGTCACTAAGGCCATTTTCGAAGCTTAATTTCAGTTATTTTCAACTTGAGTGCCTAAAGTTGGTTAATGGAATCATGAAAAACTGAATACAGTCAAGCAATTTTACTATCTCATTAATGATCTTTAAAACTGACATGCAGTTTGTTTTCGATTTTGTATGTAATTAGCTATTTTTTTTGCAAAATTAATGACACTTTACAACCAGCCAAGACTATAAGACACATTTAGATACACAACATCTCAACAATTTTAATTCAAAGATAGCTATCATTAAGATTTCAAATACTGTCACTAAGGCCATTTTCGAAGCTTAATTTCAGGTATTTTCAACGTGAGTGCCTAAAGTTTAAATCCTAGCTAATTTTCAATTTGTTCTGAAATATATTACAATTAGCTAAAAATGAAAAAAAATACTTACGTGTCTGGCGAACTGATGACATCTTTGAGGGCCTGTCCATCCTCTGGCGTCTGGGCGACACTGTTAGGGCTTTCCGAGTGGTCAGAAAGATTGGAAGTGTCCATTCTGGAGGCGTCTTTACCAAGCGTCTCCTTCCTCAACTTCTGCAGACTGCTTTCGTCACTGCGATCCAGCCGTGAGTAAACTTTCCGGTAGCGAGGTGAACACGAAGAAAAGCTACCAAAGAGTGGGCTATCGTCTGTGTCATCCGTGTCGTCAAATTCGTCTATTTCATGGTGGTATCGTTCTGAGCGGCAATCAAAGTAGCTGGTGTCCTCCTCGTGGTCCAACTGGGGCACAAATTCGGCCTTTTGACGCAGGATGGACGTCCAATCAATGTCCCGAAAAAAGTAATGCTCCTTCACCTCGGATGCACCTCCTGTTCCCAGTCGGTCCAAAGGATTGTGCTGCAGAAGCTGTGTAATTAGATCCTTGGCGTCGTCGGGAACTTCAGATTCCTCGCTGTCAGGCCATTCAATTTCATCTGAAAAATACAAACAAAAAAAAGTAAAAACATGTTCATCTCTTTTGCAGTATAAAACCTGTAACAATATAGTAAGCGTGGATAGAACAATTGTGACTCACCATTGATGACATGTGCAAACAACTCTTCAACAGTTTGGCCAAAGAATGGCACTGTTCCAACCACAAATTCGTATAGAATAATTCCTGTAGCCCACCAATCAACAGGTTTACCTAGTGAAACACAACAAATTCAGGATAAGAGTTTGCCAATTATGCTAGTCCAATCTTTATAAAATCGCGATAGATGCATGTGCATACCATATCCCTGTCTTAGAATCACTTCAGGGGCTATGTACTCGGGTGTTCCAAAAACCTGCTTGTCATTGAATTGGCGAGTGTCTCGGTCAACATAGCCCTCATACAGGTTGGTAGCAACTGGAAAAGTAAAAATAATTTAAATTTACAATGGACACATGGAACAAATTCCACTCTTAAGAGACAAATAGCCACAACTGGCATACTTACGGCTCATTAAACCCATTTTGGAAAGTCCGAAGTCGGTGAGTTTTATGTGCCCCATTGCAGTGATGAGCAAGCTAGGGTAAACAAACAGAATTAAAAATTAATAAGACAACATGTACACAGATCCAAGATCTGAAATTTCTTTCCCAAATTAAGGCCAAGCATTTTGAAATTCATACTTATCAGGCTTGAGATCCCGGTGGACGATTCCGAAGCTGTGAAGGTACTCAACGGCGAGCACGGTTTCGGCGAAATAGAACCTGGCCATGTCTACCCCGAGAGGACCCATGTTTTTCAGAAGTGTGGCACAGTCGCCGCCCTCTACGTATTCCATCACCATGCATAAGTGTTTCTAAGAAAAACAGAGCAAAAACATTTGTAGATTGTAATTAATGATTTTAAATATAAAAATATTTGTCCCATTTTTGCGTTATGAAATATTTTACAATGCATGTTCATAAATTCTACGACAATCTTTTGTAATTCCCAATTTCTAGCCACTGACCTTGGTCTCGAAACTACAAAACATGCTGACAACAAAGGGATTATCCGTGAAGCTCATGATGTCTCTTTCCGCAAATGCCTGTTCCACCTGGTTTCTTAGGATCAAATTCTGTTTGTTGATCTTCTTCATGGCATAACGCTGCCTCGATTCCTTGAGTCGCACAAGGTACACCGCTCTATGAACGTGAAAAAATGAAAGGAGTTATCGCATAAGAATTAATGCAAAATCATATATGGGCTCATACAAATCCGTTTATTTTATATACTGACCCGTAGGCACCATTGCTGACAAGCTTGATGGTTTCGAAGTCTTCCTCAGTAGGAGATTTGGTCTTTTCAGCATTGCTCGGAACTCGGGACACGAGAGGAGATGCTATGGCAGGAACGTTATTTCCCCGCTTAACAGTCTGAAAGAAACACAAGCATACCTTAGAAAATGATGACTACTAACAAATACTGTGGCTTTGTCGGAGATGACATAATTCTTGTGTTTGCACGATCAACGAATACTTACATCTGTTTCATCAGCATCAGGCGAATCTGGTTTTCCACTGTCATAGCTGGACAAATCCTCGGTGAGATCTGTAAAGGACTGACTGGATTAGTTTTGACATCACATTTAGGTTGGTATCGATTAAAAGTAGTTTCTGTTATGCAACGAACCAGCTAACGGATCTCTGTTTAGACCCAATTTCCCTATAATGTACTTCGGAATGTCAATTTTAATCCCTTGAAGGCCTTTAGCTTGTCCTTCAGCAGCCTCCAAAAGGTGATAGAATTCTTCCGGATCAAACTCCTATCAAATAAAGAAAACAGGCATGAAACGTCACCGACTCCCACAAAACTGTCAACATAAAAAGGTACTGTTGGGAGAAACTTGTCACAAACCAGGCATTCAAGAAGTCGCGCTGGCCTCGAAACCAAAATAAGCAGCTTCCTCACAGTAGTGGTCAGGTGCTGCGTAGCATGAGGAGATTTTTCACGAGTCTGAAAAAAAAACAAAGGTAAATGTCAAAACACACAAATCATTTTTAAAATAACTCAATACATAATAATCTGCAATTAATCGATCCAATTTTACTATAAACATTTATAAAATTTAAGCATCCTCCTAATTTTATTCGAAAAATACATCCTTCAAAATCAAAAGGCAAAGGAAGCTACATTCAGTTTTAGATTCTTTCAACATTTATTTATTTAAAAAATAATAATTTAAGAGCTTCCCTTATGTATATCTTTTGCTAATATCGATTTTAATGTTTATAGGAAATAAACTAAATATGGTTTGTGTTGAACACATTAGGAAATTAGCATAATGGCACGTCCTCTCACCTCTGCTAGCAGCTTTTCCAGGTTCTCCGACATTTCGTAAAAATAGCGACTTGTGATCAGCTTTTCTTGGGACTTCTGCAAGCAATCCCTGGCTATCTCGATTACCTGGTGACGAACGAAGCGCAAGATTGCGTCTGACTTGTCCACGTCGTCCAGATCCTGATGAACCTGAATAAAATGCTTCAATTTTTCCTCCATTTGTTGAGTGGCCTATCAAAAAATCGTTTTGAAACAGATTAAAGTTAATACTGAATGCAAAGATTCTGTCCAGCAATGATAAACGACAGAATTAATTTCACCTTAGGAAATCTTTCTTTGTACAGGGTGTTGGTCATCACGATCTCGCTGTCAACTCCAGGTGATCGGATGGGGCTACTGCAAAATTGGATAAAAAGCAAATTGTAAGTTAACATTGAAACATCAAGTAAATTGTAGACCAAACCAAGAAATTAAAAAGGGTAACGTCACCCCTAGTTAGAACAGTTGTCAAAACAGAAGTTGAACATTTTTTATAGCTTACCGAAATACTACATTAACCCGATAATTTATTTTCCCTATAGCATTCTTTTAAAAATATAATTATTTTGGGCTTTCCTTATTTAAATTTTGTAAGGTCTTTACCAAGATTCCATCAACAAGTTATTTTTCCCTGACAAGAAAAAACGTCTAAATTTCTTTAAGAACACCAAAACCACTATCGATCAAACGAAAGTGCAGAGAGTTGTGATTTGTCTTGCAGTTAAACTCTGTGAATTGTGTGGTACATATATGCGACGCAAAACAACAAGCACAGTCGAGTCTCCTCACAAATACGATAGATAGTACGGTACAAATGACATGGAAATACACGAAAAAGTACTGCATGGAAAAAGTGAAAAACTGTGGGCTTACTCCAGTGTGGAAATGCAGAGCCAGGCCAGGCTAAAATAGGGTTTTAAAACCCCAGCAAAAGAAACGCCGCGTGCAAAAAAAAGGGGACGGAGTTAAAAACTGTGTTGGATGGTGGGTGAGCAAGTAAACGGGGTGAGGATGATAGTATTATTGTATAAGAAAACACAGAACACAAAAAGAAGCATGGAATTTCAAATATTTAAATATTTTCATGATGTATCACATCTTTCTTGGAATCCTTGATTTTAGTGTTGATATTTTAGTTTTTTTTCAATTTGATTAACTAGTTTTGTAATCTATCATTAAACTAAATTTTAGAAACTTCTGATTTATTCTTTAAAAGTGGAATTTCCAGCCATCATCTAGCTTCTGCCAGTGACACAATTCATTCGGGTTTTCGGCATTCAATTTTTAATTGTAAATAACAATTTTCAATAAATAAAGAAAAAATAATTCCGGTTATTTTTAAAAATTGAATTTCTTAAACCAAACCCCACTTCATTTGTGCGATTAAAGATCAATCGAATGTTTTTGTGGTCATAAAATAACCACTGTATTCCACACTTTCAAGGGTTATACTGATTCCTAGACTCACTCCATTGTACTATCCCATGCTATTTTTAAAAAATTAATTTCCAAACTACTGCCCAATGCCCAATATTCATTGTGGACAGCCAAACCGGGAAAGTATATTTTGAAAGTTATTCATAAACAAATTTTTGTAGAGGCTCAAAGTAAGCAGAAGGGAACACAAAGTTCCAAACGTGGACAGTGCAAAACAATACAATTGAAAAACAGAAATTTAAACTTTTTAGCTATCATCCCATTTTGTCACCCATCGCAATTTGCGACGATTGCAAATACCTAAGACTTCTTGATCTGGGTCTCATCATTGGTGACCTGCGACCCTCCTCGTCCAAGCTTGGGTTGCTTTCGTTACTGCTGAAATGTTTAACGATTGACTTGACCTCGTCAGGCGTCGCCTGGGTTGGAATCTGATGTAATTTCTCCTGAGATGAACACTGCGACTGAAATGTAACCAAAAACGTTATATTTAGAAATTAAAATAGATTAAATAAACGAATGCAATTTCATAAACACTACTCTTGTAAAAAATGGGCTCAAGTCTACTCAATTCAGACTACATCCATTTCAGAAAAACATTAAATGGTTGATTAAGTTTCAAACTGGACAATTAACTTCCACTACAATTAATCAGTGGCACGTCTTATTGTTTCTAGATTGGAATAAACAATGAATTTAGTGTAGCAGAACTTATATGGATAGATGAGGTCACAGCATTTGTCACTTTTACATCATCTATTTCATGCAACAAACCGAGAAACTATGTTTGCGCTTTTGCAATTATTTTGTGAAAGAGCAAACATTTGTCCAAAATTCTCCAAAACATCATGTCCAAAATGGTTTTTTATGCTCATGTTGAACTTTTCTCATTGATGAGTTTGATGAGAAGAAAACTGCCAATGTCACATTTTAAGTATAAAAGTAAATGAGAAAAAAATATTGCATGACTTGCTAATAATATTCATAATTTAAACAATCGCCTCAAATGTTATGTACTGTAGACAGATTAAATTAATCTAAAATCAGTGCAATCAACGTTTGAAACTGGTTATTGACAGGCTTTTTCAATGCCAATACCGATTTAGTCAGAAATAGATAATGTATATTTGCAATAGCGCATTCCGGATAACAGGACCAATAGATATTAGGATCAGTCACTTACTAAGAATAAATGAGTAATAACTGCAGAATAAAACTAAAAATCTTAATGCAATGGTTAATTGGACCACATTCCCCATTCATTGATATGAACCCATTTTCCGAAATGATTATTCATAACATTATTACAGAATAAGAGAAAAAAAAACACCGATGCAAAAACATATTTTCCAAAAAACCAAAAATAAAACCAATTGTTTCGTGGATACAAGCCTATACCATTTTCTATGAATACGCTTTATGGCTACTTTCATAAATTTTATTAAATATTGATTGGTTACTTTCCAGCATTTTCAAAAATGCTATCAATTTCCTATTATTAGGCATAAAAGGACAGCCAAACCCTTCGAATAACAATACTTTCCTAGATAATTAAGGTTAAAAGGGATTTGTTTTTTTGGTGCTGACCAGCTCTGTAAAATTGGTGAGCTTGCAAACCCAGAATTGGGCTTCAAGGCCACAGACAGTACCAACCAGAAATACTTTTCGATTTTCCTGTCTCAAAACTGTAACAGACAGGCACCGAGAGCCCATCCGAACAATCGATTTTTAAGCAGTTTGCGTCAGATTTCAAAGCATGGATTAAATACAGGGCAGACAAAACGCATAACCCGCTGATCCACGAAATAAAACATAAAAAAATGCAAATCGATATCGCCGATGCCATACTGACCAAGATGGTGCTCTGCTCCAAATAAATCAAAGCAGAAGCATGGAAGAAATTGGGAAAGAAGAAAAGAATTTGTGAGCAAGATGGCAGGAAATCTGCTAAAGTACCAGGATTTGAAACCGAGGCGTAAACCCTCTCGTTCCTACAATCCTTACCGAAACATTGGAGCTGCCTGGTGTGTTTGTTCCATATCCCGAAGACGGTAAAGAAGCAACTGACCATCGCCGGCCATCTCCCCTTAATTAATGAAATGATAAAAATCATAATTAGCAACAACAACAGACAACGTGAATTTGCAAAGGAAACTTCATTGGAACTTACCTTTTTCCAGGAACGAAAGCAAAATGCTGACTCGGGGACATGTTCCTCGGACTATCCAACGGACTTCCTGAAAAAAAAAAAAAAAAAAAAAATAGCATTCGTTAGTTTACCTTTTGCCAAAAACAAATCCAATCACCAACAATTATCCATTATTCTATCCAATTATCCGTATTAATGAATTTGACAAGTTAGCATACTTAGTAAACTTCTGATGAGTAGAGAATTCATTCTCTGGCTTCACCTCTATGACGAAAATAATCAAATTGATATGGGCACATAAATCAGAGAACTGCAATGGCACCTCTCGCCAAAGCTGCTATGAGCATGACCAGAAACTTTTTAAGGCCCTTGAAAATATGACTAAACCCAAGTGATGTTTGAGGAACTGATCTTTATCAAGGAATTTAACTGTAATACATTGTTAATCTGGTAATTTGGCATGACCCCTTTCATGGACTATTTTGAAGGTTTTCGTGTTAAAGTCCATTTGGGCAAGCTCATTGAAAGAGGAAGTTCACAGGTTTGATGAATCCCTAACTGCTCCAGAATTTATATAGAGCCCAGATACTGAACTTTCAGCTCAGGAAAAAGTGTCTATTAGACTGACAACCTGTCAAGAGAATACATCTGAAATCTCTTTTGAAACTTACCCTTCGCAGATTTCGGTTGTTGTGAAATCACGTGCAAAACCAACAAACCAAAATTTGCGAAATTCGTCTCAAATTTGCAGTAAAACCCTTTGTCTATTATGGAGAGCACCCAACTGCATGGTCTCTTGACAACGAGTAAATATTTTTTCTTGTATAATTTTAGAAAGCCGACAGCGATGTCGGTTTCTCAGCTATTTATTGCAAAATTGATCTGTAGAATTTTGGGGAAAAAAACGTTTGTGAAATTCAGAATCTCTGGTAAACCTTGGAAAGCTGAATGCTTATCGAGTGAAGTGAAGCAAAACAGGGATGAAAATCCCATCAATCGCCCAAAACTGCAGCCATTCGGGTGTTGACGAAAAGGATTATCATCAGATGCCAGCTATAGGATCGGGGATTTGGGGGATCCTCTCCCAAACCCCGGGCTCTGCGCCAAGATTCAGACCCTGCCGCCATTGGAAGATTTCAAAACGACATATTCTGTAATTGGACCGAAGTGAGTCTCGGCACGCAGTTGGTGGCGTGCCAAAACTCTGAAGACCTGTCCGTGAAAACTGCGACGAAACACTCGGAAGGACACAATGTCGAAACAGTAGGCTAAATCCGGGATGTGACTGAAAGGCCAATGTTCCGGGACCGCTGAAAAGCCATCTATGGCAATGTTACTGTCACCTTGCCCAATCAGTTCCTCCCTCCTATGTCGATATTTGGAATTTGAAAACCTAAATGGACACTTCCAAGAAAACTAAAATCATGGGACTTCCAGGATTTCGTATACATGGCAAGAATCTAACTAACCCTTCTATTTAAATCCAGAACTGAAACCTTATTTTGTGCATATTTACTGTTTTCTAGATTCACAATTTTACCTAGTAAATGTGGGTACCTAGTCAACTCACCTTACCAGTTTGCATGTTTCCACTTTAATCACTCTTAATACCGTAAAAAGTGGATACATTGGGAAAGTTTTTGGAGTTTTCTTGAAATTCTGAAAGTGTTCCAGAAAGCAGAATCGAAAAGTGTAGGTAAAATAGAATCGATGCTCCACTTTTTCAGAATATAACATCATTTTTAGTCTCTGATTAATAGGTGCAGGGATATTTCCCTCCTTTTCTGTCCCAAAGTTATCCCATGATGCATGTGGGGTAATCCTTTTGCATGCGATTAGACGATGAGTCCTGATTTAGTAAAAATTCAATTTAACAATGTCAAAGTCGCTACAGGCATAGAAGAATTCTCATAAAATGTCATTTATTTGCTGACTGTAGGGTACTGAGTTGAATTGAAAACCAATCCATAATAAACGAAGATTTTACTTGTAAAATACTAAACATACTCGACATGTAATCTTTCTGTGAATACTTTGGGTCAGTTTTTGATGTTTATTGGAATTTGAAAAAGTGAACAACCTGAACAAATGCCAAGAAACATTACTTAGGCAGATCTCAAGATTTTAAGCCATACACACGGTTAGTAGTTAAATTGTTCTATATCAATTAAGTAAGACCAGGGCCCTATTCCACAATATTTATACAATTGTAATTTGTTAGACCGTACGGTCGTACCTTACAAGTTACAAGCAAATCTTGTCAGTTTACAAGTGTTCTGATCCACAAAGGTATTGCTATTAGCAAATTGCTCGTAACTTGTAGTGAATTTGTTATAGGTAAATGATTACTTGTAAAT
>JAQGBW010004253.1:0-14173 GCA_034698625.1 Julus scanicus
GAACGTCCACTTCCTGATTTAGCAGACGATTTCGTGTGAGTTGTGAGTGATTTTCGCCAGGTGGGCAACAGGCTTTAATTTATAAACGTTAAAAAAACATTAACATCCTTAATAAAAACTTATATTTGTAATATGCCAGTAAATCCAAAAAGATGACAATCACTGAGATAGATAAATTGCCACGAGATACTGTATTTTCAAATAAATATGACTGCAAAACTGAAATTATGACATGAAAAATGGACAAAGACTATTCGTAGAATGAATGTCATTTGTCATTAGTACATGTACCTGGTAATTTAGGGCAGACATATAAGTAAAATAGAGCTGTATACGGCTAAATTAAAACAGGAGAAAATTCGGCTCCAAATAAAATATGTAAATTTTGACATCCCTATAATTACGACTAATTTACATACACCAAGCAGATAGTAAATTATTTGCAAAACAGCCTACAAGAAACGGATGATTGGCTGCCAGCATCATGTTTATTTATTGGTTGCCACCACATTGCAGTGGCAAGATTGTCATATATATGGGTGGAATCATTTTTGAAACAAGCTGGCAATTAATATAAACAAGTATTTGGAGCAATGAAAAACAGGAAATTACACTACATTTTAATCTGGTTTTATCCATCTTTGATTTCCGCATGGCTCTGGAGACATTAAAACCAATGAAAATGAAATTAAAATTAAAATTTTAACTCTTGTCGCATACAAAACAGTAGAAATGGCTAAACATGTTTATCAGCAGACAAATTATATTTCTATGCCGACTGTATATAGGGTACTGATTGAATACAACAATAAATTTCCTATAAAGCTCCTATTTGGAACCCTCACAGGATTATTCAGGTTATAGAGATGGACGCGCCAGCATACTATTGGTTTTTTTTGCATGCGATTAGACGATGGAATAGCCTTCCTGGCGAAAGTCAGATTTAGAAAAAATTCAATTTAACAATAATGTCTAATGCCCTATTCCCATCAAACCTAGACGCTCGAAAAGTATGCCGAAGCGTCACCAGCAGATGGCGCAATATCATCAGATTGTAATTCCGTGCATTCCCACCAAACCGACATTCGTCCAAAATTCGTCTGCCAAATATCTTTGAATCGTCAAAAATATTTTGGCAGACCATATGGGCGTGGTTATGCGCTCAGCGGAAAGGCACGATAGCACCAGTGCGCATGTGCAGTGTTAAAACTGTCGCTAGCATACGGAAATGCGAGCGTTTTGGGTCTGGTGGGAATAGGGCATATGTCGCTACTGGCGTAGGAAAATTCTCATGAAATTATTGGGTACGACCTTCTTACCATATGGTATTTATTTGCTTATTGTATGGTACTGAGTTGAAACGGGGTGGCCACCAGCAGGTGGCAGCACGAGAATTTAAATTAACTTACATTTTTCAAACTTGTTTATTAATTTAAAAAATCTACCATTTCAAAGTGAAAAACGACAAGCGAATGACCTTGCTGATTTATCAAGCTGTTTTAAACAATTTTTATTTTTATTTAATCTCTTTTTGTTTGACGGTGAGTGTCGTTGCAAATTTATCCATTGAAAAGGATAGGGTTTCAAACCCCCGTTAAATAAAACTGCGCATTTGGAACAACATCATTATCATGTAACAATAATGTTTTTGTACCTATCCACAACGTGATTCACATCTATTATATTCAACATTCATTATTGTGACAACATCCACCACAGCATTGGGAAACAAGATAGTTTTAAACCGTCATGTATATAAGGACTTTCTGTAACCCAAATATCGATTTAATCTAAATTTCATTTCTTTTATGAATTGGCATCCCAACATTTCAACTGTTTCCGTGTTTCCCAAACACTTAACAGTTTAGTCAGTATACAATTCATCACAAATTAATGGCTATTTTGTCTTCTCAAAAATTGGAACAACAATTAAGAATCTTATAATATCACAATGGACGATGGTGTCGCCACTTCCGCCTACATAACACGGTATTAACACCCGCCATTGTTTACCTATCAATGTTTTCACCATTTTCGAATTGCTTTGCCAATTTCTCTTTCTTTTCCAAAACAATTATAATGCAGATGGAAATTGCAAATACGACGAAATGTATTTTTCTAATCGGGGGGCCTTTGTATGTTACAACAAATTTTCTGGACACCCTACTTTTCAAAAAAAAAAAAAAAAATAAATAAAAAAATAAGGATGTCTATGAATGGGGCTCTGGGCTAAAATGGACAGTTAGTTAAGAAAACTTCAGTTTAGTTAAGATTAACAGAATATATATTCCGTTCTATTTAATCTCAGATTTAACTGTAGGTCGGTCCACAACAACAACACATTACTAGTTCATTAAAAGTTAACAAAAGTTTTGTTCAGATCAGTTCAGTTTCTCTTAATATAAGTTAATACTAGATTGTTTAGCATAGGTCGGTCAGCAAATTTCCCTTCCGAGTTGAACGAACGTAATTATAAACAAACTGTAATTTTATAATTATAGTCGCTAGTTATGAAAACAGTTTAAATTAAAACCTGAGTTAGCGTGCTTTGCGAAAATTAGACGTGAACGGAAAAGTTAGCCGCTTCTGTAGTTTTACCTCAAATTCCGTTTATTATTATTATTATTATTTATGAAATCATAAACATAACTAGAGTTAATTGCTCACGAGACACATGAGGGTACACGAAAATCCCGCCAACAAAAATAAAAAAAACGTCACAGGTAGGAAAGTGATGCGCCATTTTTACCCAGGCAGCACTTGTGGCGCTATCTATGGAGTAGCTTTTAAATCAAATGGTAAACAATGAAAAATACCGCGTTATTCAAATCAAGCACGTGCGCGTGACAATATTCAACTTTGTGGATTCTTCATGCTTTTTTTTTTTTTCCCAATCTTATTTGAATCCATTATATGATTTAAGTCTGAAAGCGACGTCCTCCATTCCATCTGCAATTGGCGTGAATAAAACAATTAAGAGACGAACTTTTGCCATTATTATTTGCAATATGTAGGTTATCCTTCAAACTGCATGATATCGATTTTAAGGGGATTATAACAATATCACTTTCAATGGGTCAATTTGCAACGACACTCACAGCCAAACAAAAAGAGATTAAATAAAAATAAAAATTGTTTAAAATAGCTTGATGGAACAGCAAGGGCATCATACTGTTGTTTTTCACTTTAAAGTGGTATTTTTTTTAAAATTAATAGACAAGTTTAAAAAATATCCGTTAATTTGCATTCTCATGCTGCCACCTGCAGACAGAATGTGCAAATTAACAGACATTTTTCAAACTTGTTTATTAATTTTAAAAAAAATCTACCGTTTCAAAGTGAAAAACGAAAAAGTAATACCATTGCTGATTTATCAAGCTATTTTAAACAATTTTGATTTTTATTTAATCTCTTTTTGTTTGGCTGTAATTGTGTTTTAAAATTTCACCCATTGAAAGTGATAGGGTTGTGATCCAGCTTAATACAACTTTTTAACAATGCTGTTGCACATAATGCACCATAGATGGCGCTGTGACTTAAAACCAGAGCTAGTAAGTTGGCATTTTGCAATCACTTATCACAAATCTATCTTGAAATTTGAAATTGTCTAAATCAGCAAATCTGGGGTGAATCTTAGCAACTATGTCAAGGTAGGAAGCACAGATGTCTATCGCTTCTGGCACAATTTCCTTCAAATATTCATTTTTTGTTTGTTTTGCATTGACTTCATAGCCACCTTCCTTGTAACTTTGAAATCGCTTGTTCACGCTAAGATGACGTCAGCCCTTTTGTTTAGGCCCTATTTTGTTCCTTATTTTCGGCAGAGATTTCCAACGTGGATTTGGGTTGCATAATCGCAACGTCATGTCCTTCAGAAAATGGCTCAGGAAGGAACTTTCATTATGCTGAGCATCTGGAAAACAACTAAGAAAATTCACCTGCGTCACTTTCCCTTAGTTTTTGTTGTTGTTTTTGTGTCTAATACCCGAATATGTGTCCGTTATATGGAATAAGTAAACCAATAATATCAATTCGTCATTGTTCGCGGATCTTTACCACAAGCTGCTACCAGACTAACTTTTGTAAAAGGTTAAAGACAAACCATACTGTATCAAAAACTTTAAAAGATTGCCCTAATTTACGAAAAACAATTCGAGCATACAGCCGCTATTTTTAAAAACACAAATCTCCACCTTTATTTTTAGATAACAAAATACGGACATTACTCAACTTGTTCCGTTTTTCTTCCAGTTTTCTATTTGTTTATACAATAAACGTGAAAAGTTGATTCTGAGAAATAAAGGAGCTTTCAGACATTCTCATTTTCTTGAAACAAATCCAGAAAAAGTATAACAATGAATTGATACACCCAATTCTTTATAATTTTCAAAGTGGATTCGATGTCAAAACTATACAAATATTGTTTAAAAAAGACAAAGTACATATGGTAAAGTAGCGGCATTGTTTATATCAACCCACTTTCCAAAAATAAAAAAAACTCATTTTTTAAATGCATGTCTGTAGTGTGTAATTTGACGGTCTTTGTTTTCGTTATTAGGTGAAACGGAAGTGTAAAAGCCAGGTCTCCAACAAAGAAAACATGTAGAGGACACAAGGTTTGTTCAAACAAATTTGCTTACCACTTTTGTTTCAGCAAACTTATGACGCTTTTTTCCGGCCAGATTCATGTTTCTGGACACATTTGACCGATCGCTAGAGAGGCGGTCTATAGATCAAAAGAAAAAAATGTTGCTAGTGCTCAGCCGTCAGCCGTCGGCTCAGCCGAAAATTGAAGACCTGATCACATTTTTTGATGCTATAATCACGCATTTGTTGAAATTCAAAAGAAGATCATCTGAAAATCGCTGGTCTAAAAGGACCATAGTAGGAGCGTCATAAACTGGACACAATTGCACCAGTTTTTTTGGCTTCTTTTGTTGGATACACCTCGGCAACTTTAACATGTTTCTGAATTCATTGTTTTAAGGTCAATATGCACCAGAGAAAACATCAGGAAACATGCACACACGTATAAAACAGACACACGAAACACTGTCCAAAAGTTTCCAGCATGTTTTTCGAAACATGTGTCTCAAATTATCCTTTGATCCGGACCGCCTCTTGAGCGATCGCCAGGAAACATCAGAAAACATCGAAATGTGTCAGAAAATTGCCGTTTTTCGACACATGTTTCACAGCACTTCTGGACACACCCAAAGTAACAAAACATTTGTTCATGTGGATGTTTCATGTTTCCAAATGTTTCTTCAGGTGCATATATATATATATACGCACCTTAAGTTTTATGTTTGTGTATGTGTGTTTCTAGCTTCATGTTGTATGTTGCTGCCGGTAGAGGCCCGGCTTAACGGCTATAAGCCGGCTTACGCGGTGGAGAAACGGCTTACAAGAACTTTTCGTCCTGCGTTAACAATAGTGTCACTGGCACAGGCCTGTAGTATTGTACTATCATACTGTACATGTTTATAAATAAAATCATCGACACAATGAAACAAATCAGGAACAATAAAAATGTTAAAATATTTGTGAAACAAAAAGAAATATTGCCCAAGCTTTTCTAGTGTTGTTTAGAGTAGATTTTTACGACGCTATCTAAATGACGTCAAATTTCCGGGTGAAATTCCCCTCGAAATGTACTTTTCCATTTAGCTATATGATAAAGATTACAACACGTTGCATTTCATTTGATAACAATGACCAGAAATGTCAATCATGTATACAATGCATTAATTAAAGCGTAATTAAGATAAAGTGCAAATTTGGCATCATTTACTATATTCATGTAACGACATATTTATCTATGGCGTTTACAAATCTTAGAAATGATGCAAACATAAAATGTTCACTTCGTAAAAAATGCATTCGTCACTGCGCAAATACAAAATTCGTATTTGTACAAGCTGATTGTTTAATAGGTGATCGTAAACTACAAAAGCACCGAAAACTTATAAATTGCTCCAGTTTAATGGAGTAAATGGAGCAAACATTTCAGCACTATTCAGCCAAATTTTGAATTTTGACAAATAAAGTTACAGTAATCAAGTTTTTAATCATCAGCTGTAGTCACGAAATTGATTTCAACCTGGCTAAAAACTTAGTTGAATAGAATGTATGTACTTGTGCGCATGCGTCAGACCTTGTCGATTAGATAGTCTGGAACATTAGCTATTCGTTGCCCATGCGCAAATGCACATTAACTTAAATTCTATCCAAATCAGTTTGAAGCTAGGATGAAATCCAATCCGTGATTGCAGCTATTCTTAATTCTAAAACTGATTTTTTACTGATTTACTGATTACTGATAACTTTAGGAATAATGCTAGTTTCCAATTCCTACTTTGAAATATGGCAATCATAATAAATAACAGTAAACATTACATTGTTGACGCAAACGTTCTAAAAAAACAATTCTTAAAATGTAATAAATCTATATTTTTTATTTTAAAATTAATATATCCACATTATATTTTAACAATACTAATATTAACAATACTAAGTTCTTAAAAATCTCAATAATAGATTTTTTTACCCAATTTTTACTACTTAACTTTTCAAAATTTCGTAATTCCCAAATTAACTAATGGTGGCCTGTGCAACATATAGCATTTTCACATTAAAAATAATTTGGTTATGATCACTTAACAGTTGGGATTGGAAAAAGTGGCATCAATGCCTAAACGTGTTTATTTCTAAGAAATCGTTAGCCGTCTCAGACATTCAAGATGGCGTCCGAGTAGTAAGTCCTTCATGAACATATCCTAACGGCGCTCCATCTTATGGTGGCCTGTGCAACATAGCATTTTCACATTAAAAATAATGTGGTTAGGATCACTTAACAGTTGGGATTGAAAAAAGTGGCATCAATGCCTAAACGTGTTTATTTCTAAGAAATCGTTAACCGTCTCAGACATTCAAGATGGCGTCCATGTTGTTTGTTTAAGGCGTCAACAAAAGCCATGTTTGTATTTGCCCCTTTTGTTTGTTGATGTTTACAGAATTCGCCCTGTGTGATTACGTTTCGTTAACTGGCAAAACCAGTCGCAAAATAAAGATTTGGCAAATGGCAGAGAGTGGCCAGGGGCCATCCATAAAGAGATGATTGGGGCGCCAGAAACCCTATACCAAGCGAAATGCTATCGCCGGTGTAAACAAGTAATTAATACGAATTGATGCTGTTATCAGTTTGTTATCACAGGTGGATGTGGGCCATTCGACAATTAAACAGCTTTTATATTATACAGGAAGTGTGATACGAATCAGAAAAGGTCATTTGAAACAACCGAACAGGGTTAACTCGAGAAACTCGATGACCCCCAGCAGGTGAGAGGATTCATTCCAAAAACAAAATAGGGGTGATCTGGGGAGAAATACACTTTTATTTTGCATACATTTTGAGAAAACAATATGCAGGCGAACTTTATGGAAAATCCTTATGTATGAGCACCTGTTTTCGTTTCATTGTTTTGGAAGAACATTATCGTTTTGAAGCTTATCGTATTCTAATCGCTTTTTGAGATTAGTTTTAATTGCAGCATTCTGCAACTACACACCTTCGATAATACTAATTACACTTTTGTTAGATAGACGAAAATTGCATTTGTAAAAGATGACGATGATAAGTTTTATTCCTTTCAAACATGGGGCATTAGATTAGATTCGATTTTGAATTTACAATCCATCAAACAACAAGTTGCACAGAATGCTTCATAGATGGCGCTGGCTGCATGATGAGGTGCGTAACCATAGGCGTCATTTAGTAGGTAATGAAAATCATAAGCTTTATTTTCGAGAAATTTTTAATACTGGTTTAGAAAGTAAGTTTAAATGAAATTATGTCAACCAATTGATTATAGGACACATTGGGACTAAAATGCCGAAGTTCCAAAAGCTCTCAAACGATGGATTTCTTGGTTTATTTCTGTAAGTTTTGAAGAAATTCTATGTAACTCGATGATAGCTTAGATCACCTAACGTAACGTGTACAGTTTAGATAGTGGGCGGACATCATAAAATGTTTGTTTACACACTGCATATAAGTTAAATGTCATTTCCGTGAAATCTTTCATTGTCAACGAGTATCTTTCCCTTTCCCACGTAGTGTATTTTCATAGAATTCTCTTGACACATTTGTACACACGTCCGAAACAGTGCCTTTTGCCTTTTCATCAATTTTGACACGGAATCTCATTTTTACTGCAGAAAAACTGTACTTTTGTTGCATAAAACTGCACTTCTCCTGCATAAAATCGCATTTTACTGCATTAAAACTACACTTTTACCACATAAATTCGTATTTTACTGCCCAAAAACTACAGTTTTGCCGCAAAAAATCGCACTTTGCTGCATACAACTGCAGAAAGTCGCATTCAGCTGCATGCAAACTGTAGAAAATCACATTTTGTTGCAGAAAAACAGCAGTACACCGCATTCTACTGCAGAAAATCGCACTATACCGCATTAAAACTACTTTCACTGTATAAAATCAAAAATGTTCACCGTAGAAAAAACGCACTTTTATTGCATACAAATCACAATGCAGACAAAAAAGTATCATTTCAATGCAGAAATATATATTTGGGCAGGCCAGTGCCAAAGAGATCCCCTTTAAACCTGCTATGAGAAGTATGCCCCTTAAAAAACACGAGACCCCCCCTTTGACCTGGCCAAGATGCACCCTGTATATCACCTGCCCGCGCACCAGGTAGGTCGCGCCCCCTGGCGTCGTCTGCCAAAACGCGTGTCCCCGCCGGCCAGGCCGCGTCACCGCTTGCACTCTACGTTCCTGCTGCGCCATGATAGCATCGCGTAGGGTGTTCTCGGAAGCCCGCGAATAACCGCCGCCCCCCGCAGCACGTGGCCCGGACCCAAACCCTGGAGTTTAAAAGATGGCCGTCCTCCCGGCGTACTACTAGTATTTTTTTGCTACAGGTGTTTGTGAGCAGGTGCCCCCGAACCCGCCGGGTACGACCCGGGGTCTCGAGTGTGTGCATCGTATACGTTGACGTACCTTTCGCGACCGTTTCGGCGGCAACGCATCCGGGTTGCCGTGGGATTACGCCGAACCCGGCCGCCGCTTTGGAAATTTACTTTGCCGTACTCCACGCTCAAGAGTCGGGTAAAAACTTTTGGATTTTCTCGTGCGAAGCCTTCTTCTGTCAGAGAAACTCCGAGCTAATCTATCGTAAGTTTTTCTTTTGATTAAATTTCGTAAAGAACTTAAAAGTGGGGATACACAAAAGGGGGTACAAGTTTTAATAATGAAACGTCCGGCACCGGGTTTAGAACGGTTTTGCAGTGCTGCCGCCGGATGGGGACATGTCCCGCCCAGTATTTCCCCGGGTTACTTTTTGATAAAAATGTGTTTTTTAGCACAGGTGCCCAAGGGCAGTTTGACAAGGACCCAAGCCTCATTCACATAGGGCAGTTAATCAAAATGTGTCAACTCAGGGCCCATAAAGTGGTGGTAAAATTGTCGTGCTACATAACCAGAAGATAAGCGCCAAAGGACCAGGGCCCTAAGTTTAATTTAACTATCATTAAAAGTTAGTTTTAAGTTATGTAAAGTTTTAGTCTGGACATGTACCATATAACCACAAAGTAACAACGATAGACCGAATTGGGGCCAACATTGGATTTTGGTTGACAAAACATTGGCAGTTTGCAAATGGCATAGAGTTGTCTGTCATACATTGTTTTTATTGCCAGTCAACCTTGACAACTGGTAGATTTGCCAATGTAAACAATACATTTAATAATATCATATGGGTAAAGTAATGCCACAAATAAATTGCATGGTGTTTACTTAGGTGAAGTGATGGCCAGACGTCTCATTGTTACCATTTCATTGGTAAAACAGGGTTCCCACAATATGGAATGTCAGGGAATTTGAGAAAGTCATGGAAGATACCTGGAAAGTCAGGGAGCTTATCACATTGGTCCTGGAATATTTTTGACCAAGACTATGCTGACAATAATTTCCCTTAAACTTAAGCCATGATTGGAATACATTAAAAAACGAATTAGTTTAAAATATTTAACTTACAAATGTTCATGTTTCATTTTTTTACCATTTTACTACCATTTTTTTTACTACCTTTGCTAAGTAAAAACAAAGTAAAAAAATATGGTGGTAATTTTTCAAAGTCATGGAAAAATTAAAAATGTCATGTGAGAACCCTGTAAAACCTAAATTCAATTGGGCATTGAAAGTTGTCACCAATTCTCAGTCATATTTAGAAGAAAAACATTTTTAATAGGATAACATGATGTTGCACGATAAACACTTTTATATTTGCCATTTAAAATTTGTGTATCAAAGTTAAATTTAGATTATGCACTCTTTCCTCTGTTCGTGTCCCTCCGCCGCCCTTAGTAGTGTGGGGCAGTAATCGAGTACATTGAATAAATTTGAGTAACGAGTAAAAGAGTACAGATTACAAAGAGTAATTGTACTCAAAATGTACGAGTACAATGCACTCGATTACAAAACTGTACTCTCAATGGGTGATTACAAATGTCCTTGAGTATTAACGTAATCTGAAATATGAGTACCAATGTAAACGAGTAAAGTCTTTTAAGTAAGTAATTGAGTCGCATTTAATACTTTTGAGTAACGAAAATAAGGGTCGTCCTAAAAGCTAATATGAATGTAGCCTATTTTTTTTTTTACAATTCTACTTATGAACCTATTTTTATCAAATGTCCTGTTCTTTTTTCCTCCTCTAATTGTTAAAATTGTGCAAATGTCTAATTAGTTTTTATTTTGTGTTCTCATATTCATTAAGATTGTGTTTTTAAATTTGAATTGTTTCTGCTTCAATGTAATAAAACCTACAGTGTTACAAATAAATTGAGTTCCCTAAACGATATTTTTTAATCCACCATTCTCGTAATCAGTACTCGTATCAATGAGTACAATTTGCCCAAGTCTGATAACAATACTAAGTACTCATACAATGAAGTATGATTCCACAGGTACTCGTAATCGGTACTTCTGCTCATAAGTACATATTTGCCCAGGTCTGATTACTCATTTCATACGACTACTGATTACATGTATTCCACTTATACTCTAGAGCACGATTCCACTGCAATCGTAATCAGTACTCCTACCCATGAGTACAATTTGCCCAAGTCTGCACCCGGTGTAGTTAGAGACTATAGGGTCGTCCATAAACAAAAGTTTGAGCGAATCAGAAACTCTGTCGTTCTTGTTTTTCTTTAGAAAGGCCAAGGGTAAGCCGGCGGCCGTGACACTCGCTGCATGCTATAAACAGGGGTGCCAAGGAGGCAATAAAGCGAAACTGCTTCATGTTTGACAGACGAAAGTGAGAAAACAAGAGCGTGGACCTTTCCGGAATTTTTGCACGAAAAAAGATTGATTCATATGAAAACAAACGTTGTCTTGATCGAAGCCAACGTCAATGTCCGCAATGCTAAAACCTTCTGCATGCAATTTTCACGTAACAGGTAAACTTACCTGTAACATTTTTGTTCTCCACGTAAGAACGGATTCGTCTACCTTAACAATCTTATTCCCACAGAAAAAAAAAGGTCGAATTTGAAAATTTGAATACCAATACGATGGTCCTTGCAGTCATTAGGGGCAATTCAAAAATGACGTCCACGAAATTCCTTCAAAAAGTACCCTTCCCCCCACCCCCATGGCGTCCAGAACCCCTTCATAGACGTCCTTATTTTTTAAAAAAGGTAGGGTGTCCAGAAAATGTGTTGGAACATTCAAAAGCCCATCCTAAAAATTTCCAAGCACCCCGTCTGGCTCCTAGCTAATTCGTCGACATTTTTTCCAGATTTTTCTGATTAATGAAAATTTCCTGACCTCGAAGGGAAATTACAACATTAAATTGGTGCTTAACACAGTAATTCCCTAGTTTCCCATGGTTTTAAAAATTTAGTACAATTCGAACTGAGGACACATTTCCTCCAACCCTGTCCATCCCCCCTCCCGTTGAGGGCGTCCTTTCCGAACAGCCCTTATAAGTTGAGAAAAGTTTCGCGTATTAAATCAAAGCTATAATCAGAGTTTAGCATATAACGGCATTGACGTCATTAATAATAATGATGGCATTGGATTAAAGTAACGTCTCCATGATAAGTTGAACCCGCCGGTTAAGAGGGGTTCTACTGTAACTACAAATACAAAAAAATCGTCATATGTTTGATTGCTTGAAACTATTCAGATGATGTCCATTGCACAGTTACAAAAAACGTAAATTTTACAGGAATAATTGAATACAATTTGAAGGAAATATGCAGTAAACTGATAATTCCCTCAAATTCATCCCAAAATGTTAATACGTGTCCGGTATTGAGGAATCAATCCAATTCTAAGGCATATTGAATGATGAACGAAGAAAATTCAGTTTTAATAAAAAAAAATTCCTTTAAAATCATCCCAAACGTGAAGAAATTTCCCGTATCTCGAACACCCCACACTTAACGTGGCATTGATGGCATTTTTTAAAAACTGTGTGGGTAAGGGCCTCATTCAAACGTCATTGGGTTACGCTTAGTTTATGGAGGACCCTTAATTAACTTTAAATGGAATTTTCAAGAACTTAACAGATACAGCATTCTGTTCTTGATTAGCTCCAGAAAAGTTTCTCTGCCACCACGTGACCTCTTCAGCATTCTTCTGGCGTCCAGATTGTGAAGGTTGGGAAATTTTGTTGTAGTGGTTGGGATTACAGAAGCCAAACCTTTGTTGCCGTTCAAGGAAAACGCCTTGAAATGGTACCGATGATCGAAGGTTGCCATACTGCAAAAGGCAATCCTCATAATGACCCGCACCCACGTGTGTCAAGTCGTAGATTGGCACAATTAAGCTCGTTTGGAATTAGCGCCCTCTAGCGGCGTATGGGCATCACAAATATTGCATAGGGATTTCACCCCTTGACTTCGCAAACGTGTGTCCATTGGTGAGAGCTGCTATCAAGAGCATCTCGAGAGTTTCTCGCCAGGATTGGATTGGGTCATGAGGTCGATGAGGATCATTCCGAATGTCTGGAAATGAAAATCCAATGCAACAAGTTTTGTAACTTTCAACCTAACGTTAATGACATCACCAGTCACATTTCCATTGTCTTCGAAGTCGCCATGCGATATTGGATTTGCCAAATACCGTTGTTGTAGCCTAGACTAGCTCTTGTGTCAACTTCAACTTCCCACGTGACTTCTTATCCGACAGCGATTGTTTCTAATAAGCTTTTTTGATTAAAATTATCGCCAGCAAATAATCTGGTGACAGTTTGGTTACCTCGCTGATGGAAGATATTTCTGTCGATCCCCAGTTTACGACATCATCGTGATATTTCTGAAAATGACATGGTTATCAAAGCATGTGTCATGCAGTTGTCAGTTATACATAACTCACACAAGACGTTCAATTTGACTAGCAACTGCTTGTGTAATTGACCATTTCCACTAACAGCTAGATGTAACAAAGCCAACAAAAATGTCAAATGCTGCTTGATATGGAATGGTGATTATGTAACAGTTAGTTGCCACTAGTCACGTTATACTACATCCGTAAAACACGGATGTTGAGATGTGGATAAAACAAATGTTATCTCTAGAGCAAATTTACACTGGTTTTTCATAGAATTTACAAAGTTTTGATATTTTTAAACAGCATACAGACTGTGTGCTTAAAAGTTTCAACAAATATGTATTGCTTAAAATACACAGGAATTTAAGAGGATTACAACCTATCCCTTTCAATGGGTAACTTAAAAACAACACTCACAGCCAAACAAAAAGAGATTAAACAAAAATAAAAATTGTTTAAAATAGCTTGATGGATCAGCAAGTGCATGAAATTGTTGTTTTTCACTTTGAAGTGGTAGATTTTTTTAAAATTAATAAATAAGTCCGTTAATTTGCACATGCTTCCAGCACGTGCAGCATGAGAATGCAAATTATCAGACATTTTTCAAACTCACAGCCAATCAAAAAGAGATTAAACAAAAATAAAAATTGTTTAAAATAGCTTGATGGATCAGCAAGTGCATCAAATTGTTGTTTTTCACTTTGAAGTGGTAGATTTTTTTAAAAATTAATAAACAAGTTTGAAAAATGTCTGATAATTTGCATTCTCATGCTGCACTTGCTGGAAGCATGTGCAAATTAACGG
>JAQGBW010004254.1:0-14170 GCA_034698625.1 Julus scanicus
CAATGCAAATTCCGAGCAAGGTTTGTTAAAATAAACACTTTAAAAACGTGAAAGCGTAAGTTAGAAGCTAAAGAAGCATGTAAAAAACAATTTAAATACTTCTAGCATCACTGTAAGCCGACAGCCGAAAGAAGTATTTTAGAATTCTTATCGGCTGTCGGCTCTGTTTGTGTCATCTGATGGTTTTATCTCCAGCAGCCAAGATCTTGCCTCAATTTCGTTCGGAAATCATAGTTTCTAGCCACAAGATCTTTGTTGCCGAATTCTCTTGACAATTTAAAACGCATTAGTTTTGTATTTTAAAGATTGATATCTTAAAATTCTTAAAATACAATAGTTGTTATATTTTGAAATAGATCTTGTCGTTATTAAATGCATTTTTGACGCAAATTGCATATAAAACAGTACATTAATATGGACTACGTTCTCTAACCGCATTACACTACACACATTCAGGCACTTGAAGAATGTATGCTTCCGCATGACGTCATTACGGTAATAGCCCTTGCTTTGGTGCATTGATACACTAAAGGTAGTCCCAGTGACGTCACTTATTCCTTTTTCTGTGGCCGTTGTGTTGAGACGCAGGTTGTTGGCTTTTCTGCAGGAAAATCTTCAAAAGAAGACCCAAAAACCGCAGTTTATTTGCTATTTCTTGTGATTAGCGTTCGCATTTTACGCTAAAGATGGCAGATTCAGGACGTGAGTATAATTTTCGTGTTGTTTTTCATTTTTTACTGCGTTCCAAAAGCCTCGTGTATGCGGTTTTGAGAACAAAGACAAAATGGCGGTTGAGCGTTCGAATCTCAAACTTTGTATCTTAAATATGATGTTTTACCTATTAACGTTGTTTTTATTGTGGATGGATTAAGTTGAAAAACATCAGAGATTGTAAAGGAACGTATTACGTATCGATTCGTTGTTTTCCTAACCTTCTGCGTTGAATGGCGCACGTTTTATGCTAGCCCTTGTTGAGGCCTAACGCTGTTTATTATCAAAAATTCATGATTTCTGTTTTACGCTTGTTCATATTTGTTTTAATTTAGTTTTTTAATAAGTTTTGGATGAATTGGTTATTTAGTAAGTTTGTGGTGATTGGAGTTAAATTCCATGTAAGATTTCGGTTTAGCTTCAACAGGATTTAAGTACAGATTTTTGAGAAACATTTTTGATTGCCAAAACTAGTATTTTATTAAAAATAAAAAAATGTAGCTAAAGTTACTAACAACAACTTTCAGAAAATTTTATGGTTTGACTTCGTAAACTTGGCGAAAGTTTTCAATTTTTTTTTGAAAATGCTGTAAAATTAAAGTTAATATTTTAGTGATTTGTTAATTCAGGCTTAAGGAAAATTCGACAAGTAGTAAGATTGAGAATAATTTTTAGTTAAAAGGTTAGGAAATATATCAATTTAAAAATGTAGCAATTTTTCTTCATAAATCAGAAGATTTCAATGAAATTGATGGTATTTTATTAAAATTTTAGTGTAATTTATTGTATAGTCAAATTTGTAAATATTACAATCAAAATGTTGAAGTATTTATTATTATTTGGCAATTTTATGAAAAATTGCATTCACAATTAAGCTTGATTTCAGTGCATTTATGCAAAACAAAACAGAAGATTGAATGTTTTAAATGTGACTAATTTCCTGCCATATTTAAAATATTTTGAAAAATTTCAGCAAGTTTAGATCTTTTCAGTATGAAAACACTGCTATTAATTGCCATGTGGGTTAAGAAAAGTTCTTAATGCTTTTGAAGACCTTAAAAAATTCCTTTACTCATATTTATGATAACTTTTTTTTTTTAGAATACGGAAATTATGGCGGTGGAGGAGGTGGAGCCTCTAACTACGGTGGTTACGGAGGTACAGGCGGTGGAGCTTCAACCGGTGGCTATGGACAAAGTACCGATTCGTACAGCCAAGGAGGCTATGGACAACAGGCCTATGGACAGTCTGCTGGAGGGGTTAGTATAACATTTTTCTCTCTTAATTTACTGTAAACTCTAGATTTTAGTAATAGTTTGTTAGGATTTCTATCAAAGGTTTCCCAGAATTTTAAGTAAAGGTTTTAATGTGGAATTTCAATAAAATTTCGTTGGACTCAAATAATTGTTTGGCAAAATATTATTGCAAATTGAATGAAATCAATAAAAATTCGGTTTATTTGGACACGGTTTATTTTACTAAAAATCACCAAAATTCTTTACACTTGCACAAATCCTTGGATGTGTACAGTAGTACAAAGTTAATGATAGTGGATTTATTTAAGGGGCTAGAGGGTTGGGGCTTTGTTAAAACAAAAAGTTCAGAAAAAAGTAGTACTCTTGTAGCCATTGTTGAACTTAACAAAATCATTTTTCATTATTCCTTTTCGACTATTGCAAAGGCACATTCTAACGTGTGTTCCATCTCGCTTTTCAGGCTCAGAGTTGGGGCGGCGGAGGTGGTGGAGGCGGCGGCAGCGGTGGCGGTGGTAATTCATACCCCAGCTACGGCGGCGGCGGTGGCCAAGACCAGTACTCTCAACAGCCAACCCAGAGCTACGGCTCCTCGTCTGGCTACAATCAATCGTCAGGAGGCGGAGGAGGTGGCGGTGGCTACTCTTCAGGTGAGACCTCTTATCTCGTACCATTCTTCCTGTATCGTATTATCTCTAACGGACTTTATCGTTTTTCGATATCCAGCCAGGGCCGAAAAATCAATTTGCGCCCTTTGCACACTCGGTGCTTTTTCAATTTATCCTTGCCTCCTTTTTTATTTTCTCCTATTTTTGATACACCAAATTTTGCAGCCGTTTTGAATTTATTCAATTTAATGTTGGCCCGTTCACTTTTTAAGACCTAAGTGGACTTGGCTTGCCCCTTTCCCCTACCGTATGGCATATTGTTGCTGTCTGTGGGGGTACAGAAATTCAATCTAATATCGCATATACAGTAGAACCCTGTTCGGAAATCTTTCGAGGGGAATGGAGTGGGTTAGGGCTTTAATTGAGATGGCTTTCTGGAAGCAACCTGAAGTTGATGGCCTTCTTAATGGCGGAAAGCTTACTGGAGTTAATGCTGACAAAACTCGTGCGTTAATTATCTGGGAATTAATTTATTTATGCACTATATATTTTAATGTTTTCCCTTCTCGCCATATTAACGCCAATATATTGCTACCGTTAGTACTGCAAAACGTGACAGTAGTTAGCAGGATTTCCTCCCAAGTGCTGCTAGATATCGTACATTTAATGGCTCGTAACAATAGGTCGTCTTTGCCCCACATCTTTCTCCTCTAATAATTAATGCACTCAAGGGAATGTTCCAAAGTCCAGCTTACGTGTTGGTGCGGGAGAATTTCCGAGAAATTTCATCGGTCAGTGTCGTTAATGTAATCAAATTTTGGTTGCCGTTGTATGCATCTGGGACTTAAAACGCAGCTCAGTCTCAAGCTCATGGGATTTGAGCAACTGTCTTACCGTGGCTAAGCTCCTTGAATATGACTTGAGCTCGTCGTTGTGTAAAGTTTACGTATAACGTAAAACTGTACCTAAATGCGGAGAAAGACTAGTTAAGGAGGGGTAGGGAAACTTTATAGCCGGGGGAAACTAATCATGGAGTTTTCTTAATGGGGTTCTACTGTGATTAAAATGTCCGAGAGTGCTGCTGGTTGGTTGAAGGACGAGCGAATATTGCTGCAAGGTACCAGTATTTGCTTTCTCTTTTGCCTCGTTCCTCTAGGCCAGGCAAATACCTACCCTGGTTACGGACAGACTGGTCAATATGGCCAAGCTGGCGGAGCGCCACAGGGCTACGGAGGAGGAGGTGGCGGCAGCGGCGCTGGAGGAGGATTAGGAGGAGGACCTATGGGCTACGGTCAGCAGCAACCGCCTTCCCAACAACCACCGTCTCAATCCTATGGAAGTCAAGGTTACGGCGGCTACGGGCAGCCATCATACAGTCACCACAATTCGCCCCTACTGTCGGGCTTTGCGAGCACCCCTCCCGGGCCGGCAGCACCCCCGCAGGCAGCAGCGGCACCACCACCACTACCACTACCCCCAGGCGGCGCGGGGGGACCGTACGGCGCGGGCGGCGGCGTTGGCGGAAGCAACATCCAAGCCGCACCGCCACCCCAGCCGCATCATCCACCCGTGCCCAGCGCCGTCGCAGCAGCCGCCAGCAACCAACAGCAGCCCCCTCCCCATCCCGCGGGCCCGCCGCCGCTTGGCCCAGGAAGCTTTGCTCCCATATCTGGTGGGCCCCCCAACCACGGAGGTTTCACCACCGGCCAAGGTAATCGCCACTTCTGCGTTACCGTCGGCGGAGTGAATAATATCCACAATCACCACCACTGCCCGTTCCGGGGGTTGTTGCGCTTGAAAGTTGCCTGCCATCTTTGCGGCTTTTGAAATTTGCTTTAGGCCCTAGATATTTCCAAGGTTTAGCATTTTTAAATAGATGCAGTAAGTCGAGAGACTCGAGATAACCATAAATTTTTGGACCTTGATATAAAGCATGAATGTAATGCATGAAAAGTTCTTGAGGCTTTTGATACTAAGGAAAGTGTTGAAAAACAGGCAGGATGAGAAGTCCAAAGACCTAAGATTCTGTTGGTTTTGGCTCTAAATAATGCATGATGAGATTCCAGGGCGCTACGAAATAGTCATGATGGTAGTCAAAAGACAAGATACAATTGGTTTTTGGGCCCTAGGCCTAGGTAAAACTTAATGAAATCCGTGGTGTTAAATGGACCTTGTAAATTTACGCTGAATTGATCCAAAATAGTAGCACTAAAAAAGGCAAGTTGCGTGGTCGAGAAACCAAAGATAATTTTGTTTTTGGCCCCTGCTGAAGCACGATCTTATGATGAGGGCCTTGAAATATTAAGGAAACTAGACATGGTTCCCCCAGACTTGGAAAACCTGGAATACTCAGGGAAGTTGGAAAGAACCTGGAAAAGTCAGGGAAAATGTAATATTGGGAGAAAAGTCAGGGAAATTTACTATAAAAATAGTTAAAATGCTGGAGCAAAGTGCTGAACTTTGGACCATATGGACAGATTGAGGGAAAATTCGTTAGCCTAGTGATGGTAATTTTCACATGGAGATGGTATATTTCGGCCCTTTTTGAACAGGATTAAAAATTCGATTTCCTGTGGTAAAAAACTAATTTTTCTGTGGTAAAAATGCAAGTTTTGAGGATAAAAATCCGATTTTCCTACAGTAAAAAAGTGGTTAATCTGTGGTAAAAATACAAATTTTCTGATGCAAAATTGCATTTTTCAGGAATAAAAAGTGGTTAATCTGTGGTAAAAATACAAATTTTCTGCTGCACAATTGCATTTTTCGGGAATAAAAATGCAAATTTTCTGCAGCAAAATTGCAATTTTCGGGATTAAAAATCTGATTTATTTTTCTTGAAAAATCCACTTTTCGGTAGGAAAAAGGCTATTTTTCTCCAGTAAAAATACAAGTTTTTGCAGTTTGAGCTGGTCAGGGAAAAATTTTTTAAAACCTGGAAAAGTCGGGGAAGTTAAATATTTTATTTGTGGGGGGACTCTGCTAGATATTTCGTGCGCTTTGTAAGAAGCAAGTTGTGAAGCCCAAATGCCTAAGATACCTTTTGTATATGGCCCTAGAAAAAGCATGATGCAATGTATGTTTGTGGTCCTTGGAAAGTTAAACGCAAACAATCTGATGATGGTTCTTTAATATTGGTTCTACCTGTGGTTTTTGGGTGTTAAAGCTCTCCAAAAACTTCTGTTGCCCGGTTTAGCTTAGGACTTATGTCAAGCCGTAAATACACTAATTTGCAGAATTGCTAATGTTCCATTAAAGCAGCTCGAGCTTGTTATGATGATCTTAAAATTAAATATCGAACCTTGATTGTTGAGACCTAATTGGTCGTTGATATTAAATCTTTCTGAACTTGATCGAGCTGTTTTGGAAACGGTCCTGCAGAAAGCGCATCAACCCCTCGTTAGCGTTTACCAATTTGCCCTCCTGTCCCAACTACTTTGCTGCCTTCAAACCGCGGTGACGATGTACCACAAAAGGGAAGCATTGCCGCTAAGGACCGCAAGGACCCTCACATTTTTATTGTTTCTGAAAGTAACGATACGTTAACAGATTCCTTACAGGCTGGGCTGCATCGCCAAAAAAAGTGCCCGTTTTCGGAGGGAGGGGCATATGTCTTGTAGTTTTCGGGGATCCACGTGCCCCTTGACCTTTCCCCTCAGACCCTTGTAGCCGCGAAGACCACACGACTAATTGGGGCCTTTTTCTCTCCCCTTTTTGCAGGTGGTCCTCCGGGAGGATACGGTTCCCCTAACATGGATAGAGGTGGACGTGGCGGCGGAGGCGGCGGCTTTGGGTGAGTTTTTATAAATCGCGGTTTGGGACCTGTGGCATTTTCATTTTACATGGTGAAGTCCTGGTTGACTTATCGGGATGGCTGCGATGGTTTTCCTCGAGCGGGATGTCCGATAACGAACGGTAAGGACACCCACCTTACCCGAAATTATTTGTGGTAAAGTCCTCCTTCGCCTTTTGGGATAACCGCAGCGGTTCGAAGATGGTAAAGTGCCCTTACCGTTCGTTGTGGCCCTGTTCGAGGTACTCGTTCGCATTTGAGACATGTTTCCATTGCTCGTGGTTTGCAATCCAACCACTTTCAGGATTTTTAATTGATGGCTTTTCTGACAAGCTATTCTTTCGGTTGTTTTGGCCCTAACAAGCCGTTAATAAACCTGAGTCTGTGAATGGAAACGTGTCTCTACCTGTCCTGAAGTTAACGACCCATTGCTTTTGCGTCCTGTCCCTCATCCCGCTGTATTAGCAATTATCTACCGTTAAAAAAACCGAAAACTTCACTTCAAGGAATGGTTGGGTGTTAACAGAGGCCTATAAGTGTAAGGTCTAAATTTGGTTCGTTAAATATATGGTCAGTTCTGCCTTAACGTCCGTTAGTGTCCCTAAGTAACGTGAGAATCCCAACGAGGATGTCTTCGTCTCCCGAGTTCTATGTGGTGAACTATCGAGAGATTACACGCGAGAGTGTAGGGCCTTTTCAGTGTTTTGGCCCTAGCACTTCGAGGTTATGGCAGAACTGACCCTTCGATTGAAAAATGCACGTTAGCTGGAGGTTTTTTGTATTCGTAATCTACGATGACATTGTCTGAAAACTTGGTGTGCCTCCGGTTTAAGGAGGAGGTTAATGGGAGCTTAGTGCCCACGAAACAATTGGTTACGAAGGTTAAAATGAATGTAAACTCGGTTGGGTAATAATTTCATATGAAATAGTTGGAGATAGACATCCATGAAATTTTTTGGAGTGTCCGCAAAGGGCCTTTGTGGATCGGGTTTGCGGCAAAAAAATTTTGTTACATCGAATAGGTTACGTTGCGGCAGCTCGTTCGAGTAGTGATGAATTTAAAAAAATATATCGAACCTTGATTGTTGAGACCTTAACGGTCTCTGATATTTACCATATTCTGAACTTTACTCGAGCTGTTTTTGCAACTGCGTTGAGATGTCCTTAAACTGTTCGAACCATAAGTTCATCTAAAAAGGGATTTTTTGGCTGTGGTTAAGTAATTTTCAAAATTTTGTACGTTAATGGTTTTCGAAAGTTGAATGCCGAGTAAGTATCGCCCGACTTAGCCTCACCTAGAATGTCTATTTTGAACGGGTCTTGTTGGTCAAAGTATTGGGGCACTTCTTACATATTTCATTTGTCGGAGATGTTCTAGAAGTTGACCATTATCATTTTCCTCCGCATGTTCACTACACATTCCTTGAAGTCATATTCCCGTGCCTCGCGTAGGGCCAAAACTGTTTTCATCGCAAGTTATGCAATATGTGGTTTTAAAATATGTTCCAGCTTTGGTTTGCGTATGCCCTTACCGGTGTTGAAATGTGGTAAAATGAATACGTGTGGTTGTGACATTGCGTGAACGGTTGATCCGGCAGGCTCAGTTATCTTTAACGGACTGTTTGGTCTTTTACGTCGGATCAAACGTTCTCGTGATGCCGTCATTGGTCATTTTTAAAAATCATTGATTTGAAAGCTAAGATGTGTGTTATGTGATTGTTGTGCCCTTTAAATGTTTCACTTCATCCCGAATAGCGAATTAACGAAGACCGTAACGGACCTTTTCCGCTGCGGTCTCCGGTAAGCCGCAATCGACCGTTAGCAGCGTTATTTATTTCAATGCAAAACATTTTGTTTTAATTGTAGTTGAGCTGACCGTTAATGTAACATGCTTGTGTGTGCGTTTTGGTTGTGGATTAGATAAACAGTATTTTGTGAGACCGTTAACTAACGGGTGTTTAAGTCTCAACTGGTGGCAAGTCAACGAGATTGTTGCGGTTTACCTGGTGAGAATTAAGGGGTTTAGCCCAGATGGCCCTTTTTTGATGTTAGGGATGTAATATGGTTCGTGTTGAGGTAACACGATGTTGTCGTTTGTCTGCTAATCACCCGATTAAATAGTTAACGGTAAATGGTCGTGTTATAAGTATGGTTTGCTAACTATCCGTCAATGTCTGGTGTGAAATCTGGCAATGAGGTCGAAAGGGCCAGAATGTTAGGATTATTTCCGTTGATATTAAATAACGCTGCTAACGGTCCCTTAACTAAAGTTTGTCCGTCCATCTTTATACTAAACATTTATCAGGTGTTCCTCCATCTCCCGTTAACTTTGTTGAGTCCTCGTATGAAACTTTCTTCTCTCGTTAAGTCTTGCGAATCTTTCTTCCCGTTAACTTTGATAAGAGTATTCAATTGAAGTCATCATATGAATCTTTCGTCCCGTTAACTTTAACAAAGAGCTCTCGAACAAATCTTTCTGGTCCCGTTAAGCCATATGCACCATTCTTCTCCCGTTAACTTCGAGACGAGTCCTCGTACATACCTTTCCATCACCCGTTTCGAGTCCCTCGATTCTTCTACCCGCTAAGGTCTTAATCCTGTGTTAATATTTGTGTATATGTTTAGTTCATGTCGATGAAGTGTTTTTTAAAGGTTTGATGGAAAGTGTGGAAGCAAGATGGCTAACCAAACCGCCCGTGTATTTTTTTCTCTGAAAGCGTTGTGTTCATATATTGCGTGTAAATATATGTATTGCGGTTGACCCGAAGCTCTGACACGTGTGTAATGTGCTTACTCCAATTTTAGTAACCAAGGTGGCCAAGGTGGAAGGGGTAGTTTCATGAAAGGTAACAGCACCGAGTAAAAACGGCGCTCCGTTCATTTTACTTTTTTACGATTTTATATTAATTTTATTATATCTATTTAGTACTATGCTATTTAATTATGTGTTGCGGCTATCGATTCCGATAGCCATCGTTGGTGTGGTATTTTGTCTCGGATAGGGGTCTCGGTGGTATTGTTGAAGGTCCTTCCGGGTAAATCGTCGAAAAAAGGAGCTCCGAAGTCTCCGAACGAATTTTGACGTGGCTGCAGTTTGCGTTAACTCTCTGGTGGAAACCTTGTCGTAGTTTTTAAGTTTTGGTTTGCTACGTTGTGTCTAGTAACCACGAAAGGGGAGTTGGCTGGTTCCACCGCCAGTCTCGTTTGGGGTGTGCCACGAATCGATTTTGGGTTACACCTGCGGATGTTGAGCCCCTGGTCTGTGATGATGATTGGTGTAAAAGTGCCCTATGTCATATTTGATGGTGTTACAATTTATTTTGACAATGCATGGACCTGATGTCTTGACGAGAGTTGTTTCCGTGGTTCTTGAAGAGTTCAAAGCCTCTTGATGGAAGTTAACGTAAATTGACTAGCCATGACATCTTTTGATGAGTTACCATGGTTCTTGGAAAGCTGTAAAACTCTTGATGAGGGTTGTCTTGGTGAAAATTACCGTGGCTCTTGAAGACATAGTGAGTTGGAAGCCTCTTGGAGAGTTGTCATGGTTCTTCAGGGGTGGTCAAGACTGGTTTTGACATGACAACTCTTCAAGAAGTTACAAGGACTCGATTCCTCTTCAAGAGTTGTTGTGACTCTTGTGGGGTTGACAAGTTTCTTGGAGAGTTGAGATGTCTCTTGAAGCAAGTTAACGTGGCTGTTGTCTTGGGTTTTAACAACTCTTCGTGAGTTGTGATGGCCTTTTGACGAGTAGCGATGATAGGAGTTAACGTGTGTCTGCAAGAGCGTTGCCGTGTTTCTTGGCTGGATTGTCGAGGAAAATTAACATGCTCTTTTGTCGAGAGTTGACGCGCTCTGCAGAACGTCTCGAGCGATTTACGGAATGGACCTTGACGATAACCGTTGTCATGCCTGCGTCACGATAAATTCAAAACTGCGTAAAAATGTGTTTGTTAGGACCATTGTAAAAGGTTGTTTGCCCATTTTTTTTTTTTTTTGGTTGTAGTCGCTTGGGTTTGAGGTCTTGGTATATCGTCACGTAACCACGCGTTAGCGCAAAGGTTGCAAGTGCCGAAGCACCGTTAGAAACGGTCGGTGGTTAACACGGCCGCGTGCCGCAGTCTCTCGACTGTGTTGGTTTTGGAAACCTTGTTGTTCGTAACCGATAGGGGTCGTTCGAGTGTTTGCAAATAACCGCGAGACCATTCGTGGTTCTTAACGATAAGGGTGTGGTAACCAATATTTTCCACTGCGCAGCGCAGATGGGGTTTTGTTTTTTGTGCTCGCCGTACTCGAGTTAGGTAGGGGTATTTATTTATTGCTTGAAAATGAGGGGTAAAAAAAATCAATGGTCCCTGTTTCGTAGTCTAAAAAAGTTGCATGCCGTACTCTTGGTGCCGCGTTCGTGAGGCGCAACATTTTGCCGCAATTGTCGTTAACCGCCGCACAACCACTAAACGATTGTTTGTCCTCTCCAGGAGGTGGAGGACCTGGTGGATTCTCCGGAGGAATGCCCAGATCAGGGGGCTTTGATCGTGGCGGCAGAGAAATGGAGGTGCAGGAAGACACCATCTTCGTATCTGGACTCGGAGAGGAGATCACGGAAAGCGACCTTTCGGACTTCTTTGGGGCCATCGGCATCATCAAGGTAAGCGGAATTTTCATCGGGTAGTTTTGATGAAGCTCTTGAGATGGAAGATCACCGCTCTCGTAGATTTCGGGAAGCGGTATTTTAGCGACTTACTGACTGGATGTTCTCTACGGTTTTTCAGATGGACAAGCGAACTGGCAAACAGAAGATCTGGATCTACAAAGACAAGATGAGCGGCAAGCCCAAGGGTGAAGCCACCGTCACCTATGACGACCCACCAACTGCCACGTCGGCCATCAACTGGTTCAACGGTAAGTCGGATCCACGGTCCTTTAAAGTTTTCTGCGGTTGTCGTGCCAGATGCTTGCGGTCGTTTCCTCTTTGGAAGCTAAACTCGGAAGTCAAACTGGAAATACTTGTTGGAGTGTAGAGGAGGTTTTTCAAGCACTCTGCGGGCCCTAACCAGACTGCGAATGTTTGGAAGGGGCACTTTTAATCAATTTAGGCCTTAACCCGATACATTCTTTTTTAGGCAAGGACTTCAACGGCAAGAAGATCAAGGTTGAACTTGCCACCAAGAAGAGCAGCAACTTCGGAGGCGGTGGTGGCGGCGGCGGAGGAGGCATGGGCGGTGGATTCGGTGGAGGAATGCGTGGCGGACGCGGCGGTGGTGACCGTGGTCGCGGCAGGGGAATGGGCGGCGGCGGTGGTGGAGGAGGTCCTGGAGGACCACCAGGCGGCAGAGACGGCGACTGGAAGTGCCCCAACCCCAGCTGCGGCAACAACAACTTTGCGTGGAGGGGAGTCTGCAACCGATGTGGGTCCCAGAGGCCGGACGGCTACGGCGGTGACATGGGTGGAGGACCCGGAATGGGCGGCGGTGGCAGAGGAGGTGACCGCGGAGGTCGTGGAAGGGGCGGAGACAGAGGAGGACCAATGAGAGGACGAGGAGGCGGCGGACGGGGAGGAGACAGAGGAGGTCGAGGTGGACACGGAGGCATGAGAGGAGGAGGGTAAGTGGCGAATCTGAGGACACCTCTTGGTGGCTCGCGGTCCAATAGCCCAACTTTTAGAAACTCTTTAAACGGGTTCGTGTTTCTAACGTAAGCCCTTTCGTTTATTGCAGAGGTGGAGACCGTGGAGACAAAAGACCCAAGCCATACTGAGACAACAGCGAAGGCCCTTGACATGAGAGTGGGGGAAATTGAAGGTCCCTTTTTTAAAACGTTAGGTAAACACATTCGCATCGCGCCGTCATCATTCTTCACCGCATCGTTCGTTTGTTCGAGAGACTTTTTTGTAACGAAAGGGCTTAAAGGCCCTTTCGTCTCGTTTGTTTTTTACGTGGTTTTTCGTTTCCTTTTTTTTCCCCGCGAACCAACCACATAACCACATTCGTACGTCTCGGCCCCTCATTACCGCACATATTTCCCCCTCCCACATTAGACGCTGCGGTCCTAACCGTGGCTCGGACTGCGGTTAGGGCCTGCGGATTGGTCCTCGTTCGACTATTTGCGAACGAGGAAAAATTTGACAATAAAATTGGCGAAATTCGCCTATGATGAAAAAATTAATAGAATTTTTACTGGTTTTTTTTTGCACAAAGTTTTGGTGGTGGGTATTTTTAACTGCGGTAATGGCATGGACGTGGAACATGTTTTTAACTTGTTGTTAACATGTAGGTTTTAATGGTACATTTTGTTGAAATATTTTTGACAGCGGCGTGGTTTACAAAGCGTACAAGTTTAAAACACAACAACAAGAATTTTGAAAATTTGATATTTTTTAAAAATTCAAAAGTGTAAAATAAGAAAACTTTTCAAATACGAAAGTTTCAAACTAAGGAAATTTTTTTAATCTGTCGTAACTTTGGTTTAAAGAAATATTTAAATTTTTTAAATTTCCATGCACGAATAATAGTTTCTCGCGATTTAGCAATTTTTTACAGGTTTAGCGGACATCAAGTTTATCGGTTGATTAAGAAGTTACCGAAAACTTTATCAGGTATGTTTAATTAGAAACAGAAATTTTTTTTAAATTTACTTGTTTTTTTAACTTGATAAAATTATGGTTTTTTTGGATAATTTTTCTGCAAATTTCACAGATTTTTCTTGTAATTAATTCGTCATATCTGAAATTTCGTATAAAATGTACAATTTTAACTTAGCCGAAATTTCGTAATATCCAAAATTTGATGCAAACTTCAGTTTATGTAAAAATACAGCAAATTTTACGGTTCTTTTTAGTTATATAATTCGTTATCCGGAATTTCGCTATATCCAAAATCGTGTTGTTTAAATTTTAATTTGTATGCATAAAAATACACCAAATGAATTCGTTGTATGAGAAATTTTAGGCTTTTATATATTTCTGCACCTAATTTTCTCATTATTTACTGCCGATTAATTATTCCTTAAGAGGCCCTTTGCTCATGGTCCTTAGGTCCATTCCTCCATGTATATCGATCCTGCTGCGTCTTCATTGATTTTCTCATTATTGATCCAATTTAGTTTAGTTTTTGGTCGCCATTCTCTGCGATGGCGCTTTTTCCTCCATTTAGACGCTGACAATTTTCACCCCCTTTTTCGGTTTGGGCTTTTTAGAGAATTCACCTTTACGAAATGGGCGATGGAACCGCAGCCGTGGATAAGGACCTAGAGAGGCTCGTGCAGGTAGATAAGGCTCTTTGATAACAAAACCCAAGCTGTGCTTTTTCATACACAAAATTCATGACGAAATGTGACCTAATCTGTGCTTTTTCAACGTCTGTAATTATGCCAAAATGCCCTAACTGGTGTCCTAACCGATTCTTAATCATCATTCCAAAATGTGCCCTAAAGCCATGATTTGTTTACTTACCCTGGATGCCTGCTAAAACATGCCCTTATCCATGCTTTTTCCACTTCTGAATTCGTGCCAAAATGCCCTAACCAGGGAATTAACCATTGCTTAATCATTCTTCCAAAATGTGCCCTAATGCCCTAACTGTGTTCCACAACTCTAAATTTCAGCAAAATGCCCCAGCCAATGTCCTAACCATTTCTTAATCATCCTTCCAGAATGTGCCCTAACTGTTTCTTAATTATCCTTCTACAATATGCCCTAAAGCCATTATTTGTTTATCTACCCTGAATGCCTTTTAAAACATGCCCTTATCCATGCTTTTTCCACTTATGAGTTTGTGCCAAAATGCCCTAACTATGGCCTTAACCATTTC
>JAQGBW010004255.1:0-14168 GCA_034698625.1 Julus scanicus
GTGGGTTAACCTAGTGTTATAGAACAGGTTAACCCTAGGTTATTCTTAACCTCTGTTGGTGCAACCGGCCCTTAGTCTTGATTTCTAATCCGAGCTTCAACACGAAAGTGATGCGAAATTTCACTAACAAGGTGATTTTTTAGTCGACAGTGCGTGTTTAATTTTTATATTACAGTCAATGTAGGATCAAGTATGTCTTAACCTATAATCTGAATGTCTTCTGCATGCAGATTACCTACAATAATCCATAAAAGTTGAGCTTGCGGGCTGACCAATATTAACTTTAACGTCATTGCAGAATAGATTTAAGATATGCTGAAAGTGTGACTACATAATTAAGTTTTTTAATTGCAATCAGCAGCCATTCTGCAGCGAGTAGGCAATTTGTAGTCATCGTTACATGCACATACTATGTAATTGCTACAGGCTTAAATAGAGTAGGTCTACATTACAAAACGGCGCATGTGCCATGCATGAGCGCCTCTAGTGGCCAATTTTTCTGGGGGGACAGCCCAACGTAGTCCATATAGCATTTCGATTGATTTTGCTCTTTTAGGAACGGATTTTTGTGATATTTGGGAAATTTAACGTAAGTTTTTGATATTTGAGAGTGGAAATTCCACTTTGAGAACGTGAAGGCCACGTGGAAACCTTTTTATTTAAACAAAACGAGGTTTTATTTGAATGTCACCACGTGTTTCACTTACATACATACAATAGATTTCTTTCTTATATTGGAGTTTTTAGGGATCCTGTGGTATGAAATCTTGGAATTGACGTTCCTAAAGTTGTTTTTACAACATGGAACACAACAATTCCTCTTCATAATGTTTAAAAACCCTTTCAGAGAGCGAAAAAAAACACATGTAACTCAATGGCACGTTTTTGGCCTGCACATGTCCTCCCAGGAAACACCCTAAAACTACCACAGAGGGCGCTAAATGTAATGTAGACCTCCTCTATTGTTCGAAATTCCAATGTTCGAATATCCAGAAGACATTCAGAATTTGCAGACAGTCAGAATGCATTTTACAGAAGCCAATACTGATAATGCATCAATTTTACTGCAGTTTCCTGTTTTTATAAATTGTTTTTATAAAATGTTTTTATAATTTCACGGTAAACAAGTTATCGCATAAAATGAATCACGCTGAGGATCTGATATATATTTCATGAAATATTACCAAAAGCTAGGTCATAAACAATCTTGGCATGAATACGAAATATAGAACGCAAGTAAATTAGAATGAATTCTTGCTAAGTTTTCTTTTGTTTTAAGTTTTTTTTTTGTAAAAATATATGGAAAAATGGTAACTTTTACATAAATATGGCAGACGATTATTTCTACATGAATGAAGCTTAAACTTAGAAAAAACTATTTCTTAAGGCAAAAACTGCTTGTAATGAGCAGTTTTTTCAAACTATGCAAGGAAAAAAATGACATTTCTATGAACAAATTTAGCAATAACACGATGTTTGTTTCATTATACACATATACCCCATTTCACAAAAATTGTTGGTGCAGCGAACCATCGCCATAGATTCATTCAACGCATATTTCGAGAATGTGCGGAAAATAAGCAGAAACTGTCTGTGTCAACAACTCTGGTCCGCCCAATGTTGGAATATTGCACTCCTACTTGGAACCCTCACAGGATGGTTCATATTCAAGATATAGAGATGGTCCAATGTAGGGCAGATAGATTTGTGATTACCAACGTTACATTCCGCAAAGTGTGACAGAGATCCTCGACTATTTAAATTGGGACAAGTTTGGGCCTGCATGGCGAAAATCCAGATTTAGTAAAAAATTTTCTGACTGTAGGGTACTGAGTTGAATACAGTACAATGTGATAATGGTTTTCGAATCACCTCAACACTGAGGTGATGAACATGCACTGAATATGCGAGTACTTTGGTATTTTTTAAAAATTAAGCTACAAATCCCACATGTAACAGAAATGCATTTCTTTTCCAAATGGGATATTAACCCACACGGAACAGAAATGCATTTACAATGATTTGCAATGCATTTAAAATATACATATATATATATTGAGACACTGACAATGCATTTCTAAAAATGTATTTAAAAATGCGTTTGGAAATACATTTTGAAATTCATTTCAGTGTCTCAATCTATATATATGCATTTTTGAAATGCAGTTCTTTTCCATGTGGGATATTAACCCACTTGGAACAGAAATGCATTTAGAATGATTTGCAATGCATTCAAAATACATATAGATTGAGACACCGACAATGCATTTCTAAAAATGTATTTAAAAATGCATCTACAAATGTATTTCAAAATACATTCAAAATACATTTCAGTGTGCATTTTTTAAATGAATTTCTTTTCCATGTGGGATATTAATTGACACCCAAAAATTAAGGATGCTAAAACAACTTTTTGCGTGTCATTTCTATAACCAGCCAGTTCTCAAGAAAATATCTAACATTGGCAATATATTCAATTTCCCACCACGAGCATATAATTTCAACATTGGCAATAAATGCAATATTTTCCCACCGTGCACGAGCACGGCCGGCTGCAGCTGTGGCCCTGGCGTTGTTTATCACTCAGTAAAAAGCCTCGCATCGAGAATTAAAAAGGGCATTCGAAAAGAGTTTTCGGTTCACACGCTTTCGTGGCATCCATTACGAGTTTTAATCGGCGTTGCATGCACTGGAGGTGGTTGTGTGGAGAGGGGGCGCCCATTAACCTGCCATCCTATCTCCGCATCCCCATTGGCTGGAGCCGCTCGCCGAACGCTTTCCCACGGCCCGCGCGCGTGCACGCCGCACGCCCGCCTCACCGAGGCATCAGCTGCCGGCCGTCCGCTCGACTTTCCCAGAGCAATCATCCTCCACCCGTCGCCATGACGACCACGGAACAGGGCCCTTGAGCGCACCAATAGCAGCCGTCCGGACGTTCGCCCTCCGATTGTCCGGGACTCTGGCCCATTGTGACCGTGCACGCGTACCGGGTCAAAAGACGGAACGCAGTCCCCGCCACTCGCCACTCGACCCGCTTCCTCCATCCGGTGCCGACCGTCGTCAACCTCGCTCGTGCGGTTTGCGTGTTTCTTTCCCCCCCGTCAGTGTTTCCCCCCTTTGGATCGCATGGTTGTGTGCGGCCCCCCGGAACCACAGCAGCAGCAGCTCCCGTGGCGGGCCTTTGGCTCCCCCCAGTCCACGACGACGACGACGAACGGATTAACGCACTCCGCTCCGGGTTCGGACTTGGCCCGTGACTTCTACTGCCCCCCCGTAACCTACTGGCCGCCGCCCTCTCCTCCTGACCGTGCCATGAAGCGGAATCTCAGTGACAGCGAAGGCGACGACGGCTTCGACGACGTCTCCTCCAAAGGGTACGTCACGTGTCACCGTGCTTTTTTTCGGGAACGTGTCGCCACGTGCGATCCTCGTTACCGGACGCGATTGCCTCGGATGCTTAATTATTGGGATGACGCCATCACGTGACTTAAATTTATTGCAATCATTGAATATGGACTTAATTCCGATTTTGGCACGTTTTAAGGCTCGTTGTGTGCCTATATTTCAATTTTAAGTCACGTGATGTCGGCTGTTACGTAACTTCAGAAATATTAGTGATGCTTAATTGCTAATTAGATATCGTGCCTAAATTTCCATCGCGAAGCCATTCTGGGAATAACTTGTTAGTTGCATGATATGGAACTTGCAAAATTTTAAACTGAAGCTTGCATATATCGAGCAATAAGATTATATTAATTTTTACGAAATATTCGAAAAACAGATTGCTGATTTTGCATTTGAAATCTAACGTACATTTTTGTCATCGATAACTTAAAAAGATTACCGGTATGTTAGTTGTTTCAAGAAGATTTTGGGGTATTGATAAGCCATCCTTTAAAAACATTAAGAAATTATTTCAAATTAACGCTTCATTATACAAGATTCTAGAAAAAACAAATATATTTGCAAATTGTGAAAAATTAGTTGCATATACCAACCAAAAATTTGCACACAAATGCATGCATATCTAAATATAATTTTTTAAAATGCAACTTATTCAAGTAAATAGTCCAAACCATCAAAAAATGGATGTAATCGGGACCAATAAAGCCTAGCAAGTATTTTTTTTTAACCATTTAGACATCATAATTTGCGTGATTTGAGCATTCTGTACATGTAAGCATCAAAATGGTAGATTTTACCATAACAGCCCATCGATGTTAAAATAAATATACTGCTTATGTAAAGTAGGAAATGTTTGTGCATGCTAAAGTGGGAAGGGATTGATATCCGTGTAAAGTTCACCTGTCAGATGACCTGTATGACAAGGGCTCTCTGCACCCTCAAATGAACTGTCATGTCAAAGTTTTCAACTTTTTTTTTGTTTTTCTCTAATCTTTAGTACTCCAACCCAAAGTAACGAAAGTTGTCAAATGTTAAACAGGAAGAAAAGACGCGGGGTGAGTAAACTACCTTTTAACTGGTTAAGACCTTTAATGTTTATCTAGAATAATAATAATGTACACCATAACATGTACACCAGATAAATGTGTCCTCTTGTGTAGTTTGACATCACTTGTTTGTTAACTTCTTTTTCTTTACCAAAATGCCATTGCATCGAATAGTGGCCATCGATCGAGTACAAAACAATATTTTTTTCGATAAGCCTTTATCTTAAAGATAACAACACTAACGTATTATTTTGAAATTGTAAATATTGAATAGGAAAGCGATCATGTTTACAAAAGATTATACTTTCCTATTAAATACTGCTGTGAAAGTGAATTTCTTTTTGGAAAAAAAAAATGTTACCAAGGTTCAAAAAGTGTTATAGCGTTAAATTGAAAAACGTGTGGAAATTTTTAACTAATAATTATTTTTTTCTTCTTAATTTATACAGATTATTGAGAAGAGGAGGCGAGATAGAATTAATAATAGTTTAACTGAACTTAGGAGGCTTGTCCCAACTGCATTTGAAAAACAGGTAAGAAACGATGGATTATTTGCATAAAATATAATGAAAAAATACCAAATACCTAACAAATACCTTGTATTTTTTTTAACTAGGGATCTGCAAAATTAGAAAAGGCAGAAATTTTACAAATGACGGTGGACCACTTAAAAATGCTTCATGCCAAAGGTAAAAAACAATTTTACATTTTACATTGTACTCATCATTTATTGCCAAATATTATTGTTAAAATGACAACGTACTTGTGTACTTGTTGAAGAAGGGTCAACAAATTTATTTCAATAGAGTGACTATTATCATTTGAATTGCACATGACACTAGCGTTTAGCGCGCACTATAATTAGTTGTCAGCCAAATTAATTAATTTTATTTTTATTAATTCGACCTTAACGTCCTGATACACATTGATTTGTTGCCATCCACACATGACGTGCATTTTTAAGTTTGGAGTTTGGGTTGTTATAGCGTTTTAAACTTGAGTGGGGGACTTTTGATTACCAAAAATCAACATTAAAAATATTTAGGGACCATTCAAAATCGACGTCCTTAAGAGGGGGTAAGGGGGGGGGGTCTGGTGTAATGTGGACACTAGGAGGGTGGAGGGAGGAAGCCATTATGGACGTCCACTAATGATGGTATTTTAAATTTTCGGATTTTCTGTTTAAGTTTTAAAGGTCAGTGAGAGGGATGAGGGACTCACTCCAGTGTGTCTAGAGTCCCATGTACTTGAATTTTTAAAATCTCGGGAAAGTCAGGAATTTTGCCTAATTTTGTGTTCAACACCAATTTTATGCTTGAATTTTCCTTCGAGGTCAGGAAATTTCCGTTAACTAGAAAAATCTGTGATTGGCTGCGAGGCAGGTGCTTGGAAATTTATAGGATGGACCCTTGTATGTTCCAACACATTTTCTGGACACCCTACTTTTCAAAAAAATTGAGGACGTCCATGAGGGGGAGGGGTCTGGGCTAAAATGGACACCACGTGGACAGGGAGGGGGAGGGAAGCAATTTTTGGAGAAATTTCGAGGACGCCTTTTTTGAATAGCCTCTTTGTACTATGTTCCAATAAATTTTCTGGACACCCTACTTTTCAAAAAAAAAATTCAGGACGTCCATGAGTGGGGGGAAAAGGAAGTCTGGGCTTAAAAGGGCACCATGTGGGTAGGGGTGGGGGTCGATTTTTGGAGGAATTTCGGGGATGTCCTTTTTCATTGGCTGCTTAGTATATTCCAAGACATTTTTTCTGGACACCCTACTTTCCAAACAAAGTAAGGACGTCCATGAGGGGAGGGGGCCAGTCTGGGCTAAAAATGGACACTATGTGAATAGGGGGTAAAGTGATCTCAATTGTTGAATGAATTTCGGGGGCGTCCATTTTGAATGACCCCTTACGTCATTTATGGCCACTGAAATTCTAATTGTGTAGTAGATTGGCCCTATGCTACAAGCATAACGAAAAAGAATGCTATACAGGGTGCTTTGAATTTCACTTTCCCCGAAATGATAAACCCTGTGGGGCTACTCTGAAAAATAAACACCCTACAGAATATTTCAGAGCGTGTCTTTTTATGTAAATAAAAAAAGAAGCGAGAGATAAGTTAGTGGGAAAGGGATGAATCGTGAGAACTTGTGTTTAGTTGAGTGAATTGTGCATTGCAGCAACATTTACTATCTCTTAAAAAGGTTAAGTCCTCCCCTGAAGGCAAGGTTTGTTTGCAAAGATCGTAGATCAGCACCAAATACCGACCAAAAGTCACCGTTTTTTGGGGGGGGGGAGCTAAGGGTTGAAGAAACATCACGCATATTGACAGGTTTTGGCATAAGCAAGCCAAAACGAATCAGTGTATTAAGTAGCTATTGTTTTTTTTTTACCGTAATTATGATTTTTTTAAAAGACGGCGTAAACTTGATGGACCGCTAACAGGCGCCCCTTTTTTCGTCGAAGGCGGGGGCTTAATTATTTGGCAGCCGGTGGTAATAATAGTGGGGCTGTTCTGCTACCGAATAACTTCTCCTGTACTTGGGTATGGGTGGGAATTGCGTTACGCCAACGTTTTATGGCCCCCCAAGTCACAGAGCATACGTGGGAACCGGCAGCCCAACTTGATGTTCAATCAACAAAAAAGTTGGTTTAACGAGATGTTAGGAATGTGGAGGATAATATTGGCGAACAAGTGGAAATTACTCACTACCAGAAAGCCCTTCAGTTCGTTCCACAATTACTAGGCAATGATGCGGCTAACGTGGGCACCAGAGATGAACCATACTGTGTGGAGAACAGAAAAAATACAACTCCCCTCCCCCTTAAATTTGACCTGATTTTAGGCATTCATGCATCCAAATTTCGTATTAAATTAAGGCAATTTACAACTCCCTTCATAGACGAATTTACAACATGTCAAGGGGCCATTCAAAAAGGACGTCCCTGAAACCTCCTGAGCCCTTTCCTCTTTCCCCCTCTGTCCACATGGTGTCCATTTTAGCCCAATCTCCCCCCCCCCCCTTCCTCCTCCTTAATTTTTAAAAAAAAGTAAGGTGTCCAGAAAATTTGTTGGAATATATACATACATAGGCCCATCCTATAAATTTCCAAGCACCAGTGGCCCTTAACTTGTGCTCGTTTATTTGAAAAATTTTCATGAACGTGATGAAAAATCAGAAAAGGCTTTTTTAATCTACACTATTGCTGACTTATTTTACACATTTTTCGGGAAAATGTGTAAACAGCAATAAAAGGTTCAAATTTAACTACAGATGCTTCAAATTTAAGACAATTTGCAACAGGTCGAGTGTAGGGAGTATTAACAAATTTTCAAAATTTGTTCTAAAGTCATTACAATTATTTTTATTATTTAAAATTTTAAAAATGGTAGAAATAACAAATTCGTTAAAATTCTAAGAATTAATTAGATCGATTAATGAACATGTTTTCTGTAAAATCTTGAAAAGTTACTCATAATAAAAACCATATAATCGTCACCACATGCAATTTCTGAATTTTGTACACATTTTTAAATTTTACAAAAATTAACAGCAACAAAATGTTAAAATTTCAAAAGATTAATACTTCAGTAATAGTACAGTAGAACCTGTCTAAATGCATACTCCTGGTACCAGTGAAAAATATGCTTTTAGACAGGTTCATTTATACTGCACGGGTTACCAAGTCGGGATCAACACATGCATAGTATGCTTTAGAAAGGTTATTCATTTACACAGGATGCATTTATATTGCCAAATTTTTGTACACAATTTTCGTCAGACATTCTACAAAAATTAACAGCAATAAAATGTTAAAATTTCACTGTATAGATACTTCAAATTTGAGGAATTTCCAATGATCAAATTATATATATATTATCATTAAATAGTACAATAGAACCTGTCTAAATGCATATTCTTGTGACCAGTGAAAAATATGCTTTTATGCAGGTTCATTTATACACGGGTTACCAAGTCGGGACCTACACATTGTATGCTTTTAGAGAGGTTATTCATTTACACAGGATGCATTTATAGACTGGTTCTACTGTGTAATGAAGGGAGAATTGCGAGTTGGGTTATAAGTGAGGACCTAACCTACTTTGTTGCCCAGGGCAATATTCCACAAAAATGTACAAGTATATTAGTGTACAAGTTACAAGTATATGGAGTTGCAAATTATGGATTTGTAGTATGGCATTCCACCAATAATCTCAGTAACTTGTAAATTATTAGTAAATGTGTACAAGTGATGTCACAAAAGTACAAGTCTAAGGTGAAAAGAAAATGGCGTCTCGAGAAAATAAAATGCTACTTCTCTGTGCTATTGAAGCTGGAAATGGCAAAATGTTTGTTAAATTTAGCAGCAATTTGTCAAAAACAGATAAAGTGATCTTCACTGTCACTGGACCACATTTTTATTCAGTTAAAAACGTTCTATCCCTATTCGAAATGCTTTCTAATACTTATTTTACAAGTAATCATTTACCTATAACAAATTCACTACAAGTTACGAGCAATTTGCTAATTAGCAATACTTTTGTGGAACAGAACACTCGTAAACTGACAAGATTTGCTCGTAACTTGTAATGTATGATCTAACAAATTACAATTGTACAAATATTATCTGTGGAACACAGCAACTTGTACTTTTTTGTACAAGTATCACTCCATACCCCTACAAGTACATGACCATACTTTTGTGGAATAGGACCTGACACTAAACCGTCAGAAGCCTAGATGTTTTTTTTCCGGATTACACTTTCTTAACCATATTTTTTTCCTATTCCAGGATTCGATGCCTTCTCATTCGACCCCCACAAATTTGCCATGGATTACCACAGCGTCGGATTCCGAGAATGTGCCGCCGAGGTCGCCCGCTACCTAGTGACCATCGAGGGCATGGACATCCAGGACCCTCTACGGTTGCGGCTGATGAGTCACCTCCAGTGCTACTCCGCCCAGCGAGAGCTGGCGGCCAAGCAGGCAGCCCACACCAGCCCCTGGAACGCATTCTCCACGGTTCCCTCCTCCAACTCTAGTCAGTACCCGTCCTCAGCCGCCGGTACAGCGCCTCCGTCTTCCATGCTTCCTCCAGGGCCTACCCACAACTCCATCCACGGACTAAACGACCAGAGCCTGTCTCTGCACCCGGGATCTCTGTCCTGTTCGGAGCACTCCCGGCTGGCCGACGGTGGAGCGTCGTCGGGACTCGGTGTCGCCCAGATCCCGCCGCACATGCGGATCCCCCACTCCGGTGTCCAGTCGGCGTCCATGCCCAGCGTGACCAGCAGCACTGCCTCGGCTTCCGGACCTATGATGCACTCGCTCGGTCAGATGCACCCCCAGTACCCCATGGGTTTGAACATTAACACCCACGGGTTTACCTCCATGTCGCCATCTGGCTACAGCCCCACATCGACCACCTCTCAGGCGGGACATTCTGTGAAGCCCTACAGGCCCTGGGGAGCGGAACTGGCCTATTGATGACGCTGGACCACCGTACTTCCAGATTCAAAAGTTGCAATCTTAGCATGAAGTAAAAGTAAAGCAAAAGTAAACACCTTGTTCGGTTTATACCAACAATGTTCATATTTTTCTGAGATAGGGACAGTAGAAATACTAAAATTATTGCCGAATTGCCTAGGATGCCCTAATAACAAAAACTGGGGACATTGCAGGTATAGGTTGATTACAGAATGTTTACTTTTGCCTTAAAGTGCCCCAAAGTGATTTTGCGCGTTGGGAATCGTACCTACAGTATTTTTTTTATCACGTGGTCTTGTCATGCCCGAAAAATAACTTTAGGGGCCATTCAAAAAGGACTTCCCCTAAAATTCCTTCAGAATTTATTCTCCTCCTCTCCCCCCCCCCCTCCCTTTCTCCCTGTCCACACTAGGCTCACTTTAGCCCAGACCTCCCCTCCCATCATAGACGTCCTTAACATTTTTGAAAAGTAGGGTGTCCAGAAAGTGTTAAAACATACAAAGGCCCATCCTATAATTTCCAAGCACCCGGCCGTTTTACTGCCAGTTTCATGCCATTTTCCAGATTTTTATGATTAACTTAATTTTTTCTGACCTCGAAGGGAAATTCAAGCATAAAATTAGTGTTTAACACAAATTTAAGCATAATTCCCGACTTTCCCGAGGTTTTAAAAAAGCAAGTACATTTAGGACTGCGGACACATTTTTTCTGGGGTCCATTTCCCCTTTCACTGACCTTTAAAACTTAATTAAACAGAAAAACCAAAAACTGAAATTAGCATTATTAGTGGACTTCCATAATGATTCCCCCCCCCCTCCCCCTTGTCCACAAACCAGCAGAACTTCCCCTACCCCCTCTTGAGGACGTCCTTTTTGAATGGTCCCTTATCAATTCTTGCAAATGTCGTTTTAATTTTTAAAATAACGATATTGAATGTTGAGGGGTCATGCATTGAACTTATTTCTCTAAAGTTTTATATAGTAATGTTCCGCAAAACATGAATTTCGAGTTTGGGAATTTAGAAATTAATCATCTCGCAAACTTAATTAACAAACTGATGTTTTGCTAAACATTACAACGAATTACATTTTGGATTTCGCGATTGATTTATCAAGGTTTGGCTGCATAATTTTTCAGCAAAAAAAAAAACTTTTTTTAAATTCAGTTGCAGAATCTCCATTTTATAAACACATTTCGTGCATGACCCCTGTGATTTCTGTTCCTGGATTTCTGTTCTCTGTAGTGTATTTCACGCAAACAATTTTTACCCAAATTGCTGACAAATTGCCATTATGTTTTTATTCGCTGTTGTGCCACGCACCATCATTTCGTGGGAACGCATTCTTCCAAGCGCCCCGCGTTTATTTTTTTTTTATATAAAAATATATAGGAAAGTTCTATTTTACGCTGATGAAAACGAGCAGTTTTATATCTCTCACCTAGTCATACAAAGTAAAAAAAAAATATAGAAGCGAAATTTTTGGATAATAAAAAAAAGTGAATTTGAGCCCTGCTTTCTTTTTGAACCTCGGATCGAAGCGACTTTCAAGAGTGGGCGATGAGGGCTCCGTATATCATCATTTTCCATTGATAAGCGGCAATAGGGTTTGGCCCTTTGGCCTCGAAGGTTCCCACAGGTCTAAAGAGCAGCCCCGTGCATTGGAAACATTAACCCCGAAGGCTTTACCCCTGTCCCGTCTCCTCCGACCACGTACAAAAGGAGGCCAAGTCGCATTGTGTACACCGTCGGTACCAGCAGTTCCCACACGAGCAGCGCACGCGCAACGCCCGGTTCCCACAGCCGGGGCAGACGTGACACCCCTCTGGTCGAGGGAAGGGGGCAGCCCCCGTCTAATGAGCCGGACTAGCTGCCAATTAATGCATAGGCATCAAAATATGATAATTGCTTAATCGCTTAGCTAAGCCACATCTGCCCGAATAGGCTTTCTCACGCCTCTTATGTCCAATGGTGGCACACTTTAAGGGCAGGATTTTAGTTAGGACTAGTATGGAAAGATTTTCAGGTGTGGTTCCCACACACTTAGAAATTTCGGGGAATGATGAGATGGAAAAAATCAATGAGGTCTTGAGGGTCATCAACAACGTTAATGAAGCTGTATACCTTCATTTCGAGACGCGTGTGAGGGAACTTACGGTCCTTAACATTTTTGTGAAAAGTAGGGTGTCCAGAAAACTTCTTGGAACATACCCTTGTCCACATGTTGTCCATTTTAGACCAGACCTCCCCCTAAAAGAGGACTTTTTTTTTTAAATTAAGGTGTCCACAAAACTTATTGGAACATACAAAGGGGCCATTCAAGAAGGACGTCCTCGAAACATACTTGTACAAAGGGGCCATTCAAAAAGGACGTCTCCGAAATAACTTCAAAAATTGAATTCTTCCTCCTCCCTAGCCCCTGTCCACATGGCGTCCATTTTAGGCCAGACGCCCCCCCCTCCCCCACATAAACAACATGAATTTTTTTTTGAAAAGTAAGGTGTCCACAAAATTTATTGGAACAAACATACAAAGGGGCCATTCAAGAAGGACGTCCTCGAAATTCCTTCAAAAATTGACCCTCCCCCTATCCACTGATCACATGGTGTCCATTTCACCCCAGACCATCCTCCCTCATGGACGTCCTTAATTTTGTTTTGAAAAGTAAGGGGTTCACAAAATTTATTGGAACATGCAAAGGGGCCATTCAAAATGGACGTCCCCGAAATTCCTTCAAAAATTTAATTCTTCCCCCACCCCTGCTTTTAGCCAAGACCCCCGCTTCATGTGGATGTCCTTAATTTTTTTTTAAAAGTAGGGTGTACAGAATTTTTTTGGAACATACAAAGGCCCATCCTATAAATTTCCAGGCAACCGTCTCGCTGCCAATTCCAGATTTTTCTGATTAACGGGAATTTCCTGACCTCGAAGGGAAATTCCAACATAAAATTGGTGTTTAACACAATGTTAGGCATAATTCCCGACTTTCCCGAGGTTTTAAAAACTCAACTACGTTTGGCACTGTTGACACATTTCTTCCGGTGTCCATTTCCCCTTTCACTGACGTGTAAAACTTAATTAAACACAAAATCCAAAAACTAAAAAATACCATCATTAGTGGACGTCCTTATTGGCTACCCTCCCACCTGTCCACATGAAGGAGACCTCCCCCACCCCCTCTTGAGGACGTCTTTTTTGAATGGCCCCTTAACTCTTTGTTCCAACCTCTAACCATGGGGGACCAGATCCCTCCTTTTTTGCATATAGGCACATTTCTCAAAATAATAACAAAATATTTCAACATGGTGGGCAATTTTGACCTGTATCACTGACGCCATCAATGAATTCAGGTTGAAAAGCAGTTTATAAGTTGAAAAGCTAAGCGTATTTGATGTGCATGGGTGCTGTCTCTCACGGATTTCTGTTGTCTTAAAGTGTTAATGATGTGTTGTAGGATCGAGTCCCCTTTTTGGAAACCTTTTGTTTAAAACTAGAACAACATTCGTCATGGCGTGTTTGAATTTTTTATGTTTCCTCGTACGAAGTTTTCACTAGTCTGCATTGATTGTTGAGAACATAGTCAGGTGAAATAGTAAAGGAAAAAAATCTTGAGGACACTATCACCATTTACTTATACGGACTAATTTTTTACCCAAAAACTAGATTTTCAGTCAGCTAGCTTTCGGCGTTTTTGCTAATTGCACAACAAATTAAACTAAATTACAAGGGCATTTTAACAGGATATATACGTGCACACACAACACAGGGTGGCCAGAAAAAAGGGGAGCCTTTTTTAAAAAATCGTAACTTTTTTTTTTTTTTTAATTAATGTAAATCCAATTTTGCACAAATATCGGCAACAAACGTACGATCAAAACAGATACAGTCGAACCTGTTAATCTCGAACCCCTGTATATCTCGAAATTTCTGGAATTCCCTACCTTTACAATCTAAATTCAGTGTATTTTCCATCTCGAAATATATTCTTCCAAAACCTATTTCTCGAATTTCAAACAAGCCTCAATTTCAAAAATCGGTGTTCCTTCAATAGATAGCACACACAAAAATTTTGTTTGTCCAACTACAACTTCTTACAAATTTTCATGAATCTCAAGAAAATGTCGGACAAGAAGGATTCACAGCTATTGCTAATCTTAAGGTGCCTGTACACCAGGCTACTTTTACTGCGCAGCCAATTAAAAAACTGCGCAGCATTTGAACTCGTGGTGT
>JAQGBW010004256.1:0-14167 GCA_034698625.1 Julus scanicus
GTACTTTTAACGCGTTTACATGGCTGACTCAATTGAAGCAAAGTACTTTTAAGTGCTCATGTAACCGCAGTAAAAATCAGGCGGCTGGAATGCCAGGAATTAAACTCTATGCATGGATTCCATACTACAGTGAGACCTCGATTTACGAACTTAATCCGTTCCATGACCCTGTTCGTAAATGGAAAAGTTGGTAATTCAAATCAATTTTTTTCCCGTTGCAATCGATATAAATCCAAATAATGCGTTCCTCGTCCAAATTTTTTTTAAAATTTTTTTTATAACATGGTATGGTTTTATATGTGGGTTTTCCTTCTACTTTTTCTGTTCTGTGTTTGTCCGGAAAGTGGCGGCCCCTCCACTTGATTTTAAAATGGTTTCCCCATTTTAATGATACTTCAAACAATTTCGACAACACGTGGAATTAATTCATGATTTTTAATATAATTAGCAACTGATTTGCCCCATTTTTAAGTGGAAACCTAGTCGGGTTCCGCGAAAAATTGAAAAATGGCACGTTAGTAGCCTACTTGCGCCACGTTACGTGTTTACAATGCTTAAAGAATATGAAAAGGATTCCAAAATGTCGTACAAAATATAAAACAGTTTCCCCGATAAAATTTAATTGTGGAAACGTTGTCATAAAGCAAAGAATTGTTCGGATTTCCGATCAAACGATATTAGTTTTCATTTTATTTATTCGTATGAAATAATTTCTACAAAACAATATGGCGCCTGTTCCAAACGTCGCCTCCGGCGATCGATAGATGGCGGCACGTTCGTCGCCATGGCAACCGTGGAACAAAAAAGCAAAAAAAAAAAAAAGGAACATGTTCGAAAAGAATGTGTTCGATGGCGGTCACGGTTGTTGGGCTAAACAACGAAGAAAAACGAGTGGAAAAAGTTTCGTTAACTGGCGTTACAAATGCGGAATCGACGCGACGTCGTGGGGAATCATTTCATCGACGATTTCTTCCTTTTAGAAACAATTCGCCCGAGGTAAGGACAGAAATACAAAACAGCACTCAAAAGTTGTCTTCTTTAGCGCCCAGTTCTTCCAATATGGCTGCTTTACGAAGTCTCTTGGGTGCTGGAGCTCCTAAAAATAATAATAAAAAACACGAATGAGTTATTTGTTAAGTACATGTGTAGAGTTTAAATGTACACAAGGTTATTGTTAAGGACGTGTTGTGATCGTGATTCAAGTTTGTGATATGGTCATAAGGGCGTGGATAAACGGAATACATTATAGAATTATGTATCATGCTGCATATGTCTATCGATTAGTTTGTTTAAAACGTGATTTTTCGTTATTTCACTAAAATGAGTGAATTACGAGAATCTTGACATTTTATTGAGTGTGCTTTGGCAATTTTAGCTTCTAGTGTTTGTGCCATGACAACTTTGGCACCTTATTGAGTGTGCCCCGATAATCTTAGCTTCTAATAAGTGGTCCCAAAGATTTCGACATCTTACTGAGGTGCCTATAAAATCTTGGCACCTTATTGGGTGTGTCACAAATCGAGAATCTTGGGAGCTTACAGTGTGTGCTTTGAGAATTTGGGCCCTTATTGAGTGTACTGCGATAATCTTAACTTCTAATAAGTGTGCCCTGATAACCTTGACATCTTACTGAATGTGCCTTAAGAATATTACCTTCTAATGTGTGTGCCCCAATGATTTTGACTTCTTACTGAGGTGCCTAGAGAATCTTGGCTCCTTATTGGGTGTGCCTCGATCGAGAATCTTGAGATCTTAGAGAGCCCTTATTGAGTGTACTGCGACAATCATGGCTTCTAATGATTTTGTCCCTACGATTTTGACATCTTACTTTGGTACCTTGAGATTCTTGGTTTGTTATTATTGAGTATGCCTTAATTGAGAATCTTGGCATCTTATGAAGTGTGCCGCGCCAATTGTATCGCCATTTTGTGTGCCGTTGTGTTTAATGGCAAATTGAATGGTGTGTCATCATGGAGTGTATCTTTTTACAAGCAAAGACAAGAAGAGATTTTTGCCGAAATTGTGCAAATGAGGTGCGAGCGATGGAGACGCGGGCGTCGAGGTGGTGGATCGTCTTCCACAGAGGGGGGAAATCCCCTGCTGGAACTAATTACAGGGGCTTTACTCCAGATGCCGTTGCTGCTGGAGTGTATAACATCCTCCACATTTCAACCTTTGACCTCCTTCTTGTCAAATGCATAATGCATGGGTGGGGGACTAAGAAGAAGCTCCTTTCCGGCATCTCCTGTACATGCACTAAAGATATAGAATCCACCGATGTGCCGCCAAGGGTCCCAGGGTGTGCCGCGCATTCGTGATCAAATTCATTGTTATATAACATCCATGGTACCTATATGTGCCCCAATTAAGGGGCCATTCAAAAATTATGTCGCACTTAGGGGGTGGGTGGGTTGTTTGTTTTTTTGTGACAATTGTGACCAAGGGGTCACAATCACACAATCAAAATTTATTTTAAACGGTAAAAAAATATGCGGTAAATTTTTTTTTTTATTTTTTAACATTTGAAATTTTGAATAGCAGTCGGGAATAAAGATTCGGGTCCTGTAGTGACTTAAAAATTTCTTCCCCATAAAATTATAAAAGAATATAGAATTATTAAAAATAATTGGGGAAGGAGGGGGGAGGGGAGTAATCGACGGGTTGTGACATCATTATGGATGGGGTGTTTAAAAAGAGGCAAAAAAGTGTGACATAATTTATGGATCACCCCAAACCTTAATCCATAGCAAGGACTTTTTATTGCGTCATCCGGTGGTGGTAGTAGTAGTCCAGGGAAGAAGCGTTACCTATCTGTCCACTCGACCCTCAAGCAGTAGCCACGATATGACTAATTAGTACGTGTTGTACAAGGGCTACTGTATCATTTATGGTTCTGCCATGCATGTATGCAGCACATGTGGTCATTTCCCCTTAGCTAAGGGTGGGGATGTGGGGGTCACAGTCAGTGAGTTTGACCAATGGTCATTTTGGTCGTCCATCATAGCGTGAGAAACGCCGCTGCTGACCTCTACCCTGACCATCGCTCAATGGGCCGGAACACGATACACAAATTACGAACGTGAGATCGTTTGTAACGTTTTTTTTTTTGGGAGGTGTTTAAAAAAAAGGGATGAAAAACTCATCCCCTTTTTTCAACACTCTTCAAACTCGAATGGGACGTCAAGATGACGTCATTAACTGGGTTTTCTGCTTTTTTCTACATCCAACCGTGTTTATGGAACATGGTTTGGAGCAGACAAAAACTGACTGGGTTGTGAGCCTAGTTCAACCTGGAAGTGACTGTCCCCATTCAACATTCAACTGCATCCAACTGAGTTAAAATACACAAGTGGAGACAGGGTATTAGACATCATTGTTAGATTAAAGTTTTACTAAATCAGGAGAATCGCCAGGTAGGCTATTCCATCGTCTAATCGCACGCAAAAAGAAGGACCAATAGGAAGCATTTGTCTTGGGGCACAAAGCTCGGTCAAAGGATTCGCGTGGTTATGCCTTTTCCTAGAGTGCTTGTTAGACGTTAATATATTTGAATTAAGAGAAAGATTAAAACGTTTGAATAACCCCATAGATAACTTTTCGCGTCTGGACCTCAACGTGTCCCAATTCAGAGAGTGGAACATTTCCGTCACATTCGCGGAATGTTGATAACTGCCCTTAACAAATCTGGCTGCCATACGCCGGACCATCTCTGTATCCTGAATATGAACCATCCTGCGAGGGTTCCAAACTGTAGCGCAATATTCCAAAATAGGGCGAACCAGAGTTGCGTAGCCAGTTTCCTTTACATTTTCCGCACATTCTCGAAATACGAGTTGAAGCCGTGGTAAGCCGTTGGTTCGCAGCACCAACAATTTTTTGTGAAATTGTGATTCCAAGAAAGGTTTTTGGTAATATAAACTCTCAAATACTTCACAGTATCAACGTCAGCGAGTTGAACACCACCCAGAAAGTACTCGGGGTGGCAAGTTTTCCGTTTACGAGAGAAACTCACCACTACGTATTTCACCTTATTTAACTTCAACTGCCATTCTACACGTACATGTTTATATATTGCACACATTGCACGTGTACCGTACACCCATGCCTCACTTTACGGCCTAGATACATTCCGGAAAAGTTGGCCATATAGCGAAAAAGCCGCATAACGAATCAGTTCTTTCTGCAATGTGATTTTCATTGTTTAAAGGTTTGTATCCACCAAAAGAAACATTAGACACAAAAACATACACATACAAACATTGATGTGCCCAGAAGTGTTTGCGAACATGTGTGGAAAACACCCTTTTACCCCCTACATTTTGATGTTTCTTGATGTGACCTAGCAATCGTTCGAGAGGCAGTCCGGATCAAACGAAAAAAATGTGTCGTGTTAAGGCGCTTTTGCCAACGACTGTTTTTGGTGACGTAGAGTATTGAACCATGTGGTTTTTATTTTGAAATATGTCCAAGCTCCGCCTTGTTTATCAAAATGTGTCATAGGTGCGAACTCGCGTGCTTTTTGGTTGTTTTTTTTTACAATTTTCAACACATGTTTGGAAAAACATGCTAAAAACTTTGTTTTAGTGTTTTCTGTGTATGTTTGATGTGTATGTTTCTTTTGGTGGATACTAAACTTAAAACATTGCACATGTACTGGGTAAAATAAGGTACTAGCTTTGGCCCATCGTGATATGACCCACCATTTGCCAAACATGGTCCATGTATGGAGTGTGACATAAGGCGAGCACATGCAGTTGTGATATTGAGACCTTAAGGGGTGGATGTTTAAGGGTGAAGGGAGGACGTGCCCTCGCCTCCCCTAAATCCATTTTAGATTTGAAAATGGAAGTAAAAAGTAATGGTTACCAACTGGGCGTGGTTTCGATTGTCCATCACCTGGAAGTACCTGTCCTGAATTCTTCTTCTCTCCCCCCTTAAGATCGCTTGGCCCACGTGACCCCCGGCTCCTTGGCCCCTTAAGCACGCCTACTCGTAAAGATGTCAAAGCGATCGTTTTTCTACGAAACCCAATTTTTGTTCATATTTTTCCCTAAGGCTAAGACCACCTCCCCTAACGACCCCTTTCATAGTCTTCCCCTCCCCTTTTTACCCTTGTCTCGTCAGCATTTGCATATTTCTTTGGTTGACCTTTTTTTTTTGTTTTAACGCCGAAGTCAACTGGACAGGATGGGCTTAAGGGGGAACCCCCTAAACGTGTCTGTTTTTTTTTGTTAACATACGATTTGGAAATATTTGAAATAAACGTATGTGAAATGTGGATACTTAGGGTTCCAGTGAGGGTAACTTTGGGCCAGTTATAGTTTTGTCCAGTTAGATTGTATTAAGCGGGTTTCAATGGGAGTTTTTCAATCTAGTACTTTTATAAATTAAGCTAGTACTGTTTATCATAATCTAGTACCTTTTGCTTTAGAAATTAAGCTAGTACGTTTGAGTCGAACTCTTCAGTCATATTCTGGTGACTTGCCAATATGTATTATAAAAACAATTTATTATAAATGACGGCCATTTTTATTGTGATTTCACTAATTCGGTTAAACTGTCATCTCGGGAGGACAAACTAAAAGCGTTTTTGTTGGAACACGTGAATATAATGATTCCTAAATGCCCTAACTATTATTATCCATGCGAATATCAAACATATTTACGTAAAACTAGATATGCCTATGTTAGTCGAAAACCAGACATGAGCGAAGGAGCTTGGAACCGATTTACGCCCACAATGTTTCGTTATACGGCCGACTTTTCTGGAAAGTATCTAAGCCGTAATGCGAGGTATTGGTGTATTATTACTTTTTAGAAATGAAGCTAGTACGTTTTATCATAATCTAGTACTTTTTTAAGAAAGTGCTAGATTATGATAAAAAGTACTAGCTTCATTTCTAAAGCAAAAGGTACTCGATTATGATAAGCAGTACTAGCTTAATTTCTAAAAGTACTAAATTTTGATGAAAAGTACTAGCTTTACTTCTAAAAAAATGGTACTAGATTTTGATAAAGCGTACTAGCTTAATTTCTAAACCAAAAGGTACTACTAAATTATGATCAAAAGTACTAGCTTATTTTGTTAAAAAAAAGTACTAAATTTTTATAAAATGTACTATCTTAATTTCTAAAGCAAAAAGAACTAGATTATGATAAACAAAAACTAGCACATTTTATAGAAATAATCTATTACTTTTTATCATAATCTAGTGCTTCTTTTTAGAAATTAAGCTAGTACATTTTATCAAAATCTAGTACTTATTATAGAAATAATCCAGTACTTTTTTTAAAGAAATTAATCTAGTACTTTTTTTAGGAATTAAGCTAGTACTTTTTATCATAATCTAGTATCTTTTTTAGAAATTAAGCTAGTACATTTTATCATAATGTAGTACCTTTTTTAGAAATTAAGCTAATACTTTTCATCATAATCTAGTACCTGTTTTTTTTTAAATTAATCTAGTACTTTTATTAAATCTAGTACCATTTCTTATAGAAATAAAGCTAGTTCATTTTAACATAAACTAGTACTTTTTCCTAGAAATTAGGCAGGTACTTTTGATTACAATCTAGTACTTTACTAACTATAAAAAATAAAGCTAGATAGCTAGATAATAAAAAATTACTAGCTTTATTTCTAAAAAAGTACTAGCTTAAATTCTAAAAAAATGTACTAGATTATAAAACAAAGTACTGGCTTAATTTCTAAAAAGTATTAGATTATGATAAAACATACTAGCTTTATTTCTAAAAAATGGGTACTAGATTTTGATAAAAAGCACAAGCTTAATTTCTATAGAAAGTACTAGATTTTGATATAATGTACTAGCTTAATTTCTAAACCAAAAGGTACTAGATTATGATGAAAAGCACTAGCTTAATTCCTAAAAAAGTACTAGATTTTAATAAAAAGGTGATAGATTATGACAAAACGTGCTAGCTTCAATTTAAAAAAGTACTAGATTATGATAAAAGTACAAGCTTAATTTCTATAATAAAAGTACGGAATTTTAATAAAATGTACTAGCTTATTTTCTAAAGCAAAATGTACTAGATTATAATAAACATTCTAGCTTTATTTCTAAAAAAAAAAAGTACTAAACAAAAAAGCACTTTTGCATAATCTAGTACTTATTTTTGAGATAATCTAGTACTTTTTTAGAAATTAATCTAGTACTTTTTAGGAATCAAGGTAGTACTTTTCATCATGATCTAGAACTTTTGTTATAGAAATTAAGCTATTACTGTTTATCATAATCTAGTGCCTTTTGGATTAGAAATTAAGCTAGTACGCCTTATCAAAATCTAGTATTTTTTAGAAAATAGGCAAGTAAAGTACTAGATAGTGATCAAAAGTACCAGCTTAATTTCTAGAAAAAGTACTAGATTATGATAAAATGTACTAGCTTTATTTCTATAAAAAAGTACTAAATTATGATAAAAATACTAGCTTAATTTCTATAACAAAAGAACTAGATTTTGATAAAATGAACTAGCTTAATTTCTATAAAAAAAGTACTAGATTTTGATAAAAACGTACTAGCTTAATTTCTATAAAAAGTACTAGATTATGATAAAATATACTAGACAATGATAAAAAGTACAAGCTTTTTTTCTAAAAATAGTACTGGATTATGATGAAAAAACTAGCTTAATTCCTAAAAAAAAGTACTAGATTATTTTTATAAAAAATACTAGATTTTGATAAAATGTACTAGCTTAATTTCTATAAAAAGTACTAGCATAATCTCTAAAACAAGTACTAAATTATGCGAACAAGCACTTTTTTGTCTAGTACTTTTTTTAAAAAATAAGCTAGTACTTTTTATCATAATCTGGTATCTTTTGGTTTAGAAATTAAGCTAGTACATTTTATCAAAATGTAGTACTTTTTAAGAAATTAAGCTTGTACTTTTTATCATTGTTTAGTATTTTTTATTATAATCTAGTACTTTTTTCAGAAATTAAGCTAGCACTTTTTATAATAATCTAGTACTTTTTTTTAGAAATTTAGCTAGTACTTTTTATTATAATCTAACCCTTTTTTTTAGAAATTACGGTAGTACTTTGTATCATAATCTAGTACTATTTTTAGAATTTAAGCTAGTACTTTTTTATAATCTAGTTCTTTTAGAAAATATGCTACTAAAGTACTAGATTATAAATAAAATGTACTAGCTTTATTTCTAAAAAAGGTACTAGAATATGATAAAACGTACTAGCTTAATTTAAAAAAGTACTAGATTATGATAAAAAGTACAAGCTTAATTTCTAAACAAAAGTACTAGCTTAATTCCGAAAAAAGTACTACCTTAAATTCTAAAAATAGTACTACATTATGATATAAAGTACTAGCTTAATTTCTATAACAAAAATACTAGATTTTGATAAAATGAACTATCTTGATTTCTTATAAAGGTACTAGATTATAATAAATTGTACTAGCTAAATTTAAAAAAAAAGTACTAAATTATGATAAAAAGTACAAGCTTAATTTCTAAACAAAAGTACTAGCTTAATTCCGAAAAAAGTACTACCTTAAATTCTAAAAATAGTACTACATTATGATATAAAGTACTAGCTTAATTTCTAAAACAAAAGTACTAGATTTTGATAAAATGAACTAGCTTGATTTCTTATAAAGGTACTAGATTATAATAAAAAGTACTAGCTTGATTTCTTAAAAGGTACTACATTAATATAAAAAGTACTAGCTTAATTTTAAAAAAAGTACTAGATTATGATAAAAAGTACTAGCTTGATTTCTTAAAAGGTACTAGATTAATATAAAAAGTACTAGATTATCATAAAAGTACTAGCTTAATTTCTAAACCAAAAAGTACTAGATTATGATGAAAGATACTAGCTTAATTCCTAAAAAAAAGTACTAGATTATGAAAAAAAGTACTAGTTTAATTTCTAAAACAAAAGTACTAGATTTTGATAAAACGTACTAGCTTAATTTTTTAAAAAAAGTACTAGATTATGATAAAAGTACTAGCTTAATTTTAAAAAAAGTACTAGATTATGATAAAAGTACTAGCTTAATTTTAAAAAAGTACTAGATTATGATAAAAAGTACTAGCTTAATTTTAAAAAAGTACTAGATTATGATAAAAAGTACAAGCTTAATTTCTAAACAAAAGTACTAGCTTAATTCCGAAAAAAGTACTTCCTTAAATTCTAAAAATAGTACTACATTATGATATAAAGTACTAGCTTAATTTCTATAACAAAAGTACTAGATTTTGATAAAATAAACTAGCTTGATTTCTTATAAAGGTACTAGATTATAATAAATAGTACTAGCTTAATTTTAAAAAAGGTACTAGATTAATATAAAAAGTACTAGCTTAATTTCTGAAAAAAAAAAGTACTAGATTATCATTAAAGTACTAGCTTAATTTCTAAACCAAAAGGTACTAGATTATGATAAACAGTACTAGATTATGATGAAAGATACTAGCTTAATTCCTAAAAAAGTACTAGATTATGAAAAAAAAGTACTAGTTTAATTTCTAAAACAAAAGTACTAAATTTTGATAAAACATACTAGCTTAATTTTTTAAAAAAAGTACTAGATTATGATAAAAGTACTAGTTTAATTTCTATAACAAATGTACTGGATTTTTATAAGACTAACTAGCTTAATTTCTAATCCAAAAGGTACTAGATTATGATAAACAGTACTAGCTTAATTTCTATAACAAAAGTACTAGATCATGATCAAAAGTACTACCTTGATTCCTAAAAAGTACTACATTATTTTAAAAATAAGTACTAGATTATGCGAAAAAGTGCTTTTTTGTTTAGAACTTTTTTTTAGAATTTAAGCTAGAACTGTTTATTATAATTTAGTACATTTTGCTTTAGAAAATAAGCTAGTACATTTTATTAAAATTCAGTACTTTTATTATAGAAATTTCATAATCTAGTACTTTTTTAAAATTAAGCTAGAACGTTTTATCAAAATCTAGTACTTTTGTTATAGAAATTAAACTAGTACTTTTTATAATCTAGTACTTTTTTGAAGCTAATCTAGTACTTTTTTTTGGAATTAAGCTAGTACCTTGCATCATAATCTAGTACCTTTTGGTTTAGAAATTGAGCTTGTACTTTTTATCATAATCTAGTATCTTATTTAGAAATTAAGCTAGTACATTTTATTTATAATCGAGTACTTTAGTAGCCTATTTTCTAAAAGTACTAGGTTATTTAAAAGTACTAGCTTAATTTCTAAAAAAGTACTAGTTTAAATCCAAAAAATAGTACTAGATTATGATACAAAGTACTGCCTTAATTTCTAAAAACAAGGTACTAGATTATTATAAAAAGTACTAGCTTAATTTCTAAAAAAAGTACTAAATAATAAAAGTACTAGATTTTAATAAAATGTACTAGCTTTATTTTTTTTTAAAAAGTACTAGATTATGATAAAAAGTACTAGCTTAATTTCTAAAAAGTACTGGATTTTGATAAGATGTACTAGCTTAATTTCTTTAACAAAAGTAATACCTTAATTCCTAAAAAGTACTAGATTAATTTCTAAAAAGTACTGAATAATTTCTAAAATAAGTACTAGATTATGCGAAAAAGTACTTTTTTTAGAAATTAAGCTAGTTCATTTTATCAAAATCTAGTACTTTTGTTATAGAAATTAAGCTAGTACTTGGCATCATAATATAGTACTATTTTTAGAATTTAAGGTAGTACTTTTCATCATAATCTAGTATCTTTTGGTTTAGAAATTAAGCTTGTACTTTTTATCATAATATAGTACTTTTTTAAATTAAGCTAGTACGTTTCATCATATTCTAGTACCTTTTTTAGAAATAAAGCTACTACATTTTATTTATAATCTAGTACTTTAGTAGCCTATTTTCTAAAAGAACTAGATTATAAAAAAGTACTAGCTTAATTTCTAAAAAAAAAGTACTAGATTATAAAAAGTACTATCTTAAATTCTAAAAATAGTACTAGGTTATGATACAAAGTACTACCTTAATTTCTAAAAAAAATGGCTAGATTATGATAAAAAGTACTAGCTTAATTTATATAACATAAGTACTAGATTTTCATAAAATAAAATAGCTTGATTTCTTAAAAAGGTGCTAGATTGTGATAAAAAGTACTAGCTTAATTTTTAAAAAAAGGTACTAGATTATTATAAAAAGTACTAGCTTAATTTCTGAAAAAATTACTAGATTATCATAAAAGTACTAGATTATGATAAAAAGTACAAGCTTAATTTCTTAAAAAGTACTAGATTATGATAAAAAGTACTAGCTTAATTTCTATAACAAAAGTACTAAATTTTAATAAAATGTACTAGCTTATTTTTTTTAAAAAAGTACTAGACAAAAAAGTACTTTTTCGCATAATTTAGTACTTGTTTTAGAAATTATGCTAGTACTTTTTATAGAAATTAAGCTAGTACATTTTATCAAAATCTAGTACTTTTTATAGAAATAATCTAGTACTTTTTATCATAATCTAGTACTTTTTTTTAGGAATTAAGCTAGTACTTTTCATCATAATCCAGTACTATTTAAGAAAAAAAAGCTTGTACTTTTTATCATTGTCTAGTATATTTTATCAAAATCTAGTACTTTTTTTAGAAATTAAGCTAGTACATTTTATCACAATCTAGTACTTTTTCAAGAAATTAAGCTGGTACTTTTGATCACTATCTAGTACTTTACTTGCCTATTTTCTAAAAAAAAGTACTAGATTATGATAAAAGTACTAGCTTAATTTCTAAAAAAGTACTAGATAATGATAAAAGTACTTAGTCTATAATTTAGTACTTTTAGAACATAAGCAAGTACTATTTGAAAATAGGCTAGTAGTTTTATAACATAGTACTTTTAGATGATAATTTAGTACTTTCATAACATATCTAGTACTTTTAGAAAATAATCTAGTACTTTTTTAGAAATTAAGCTAGCACTTTTGACCATAATCTTGCATTTTTTATCAAATGTAGTACTTTTTTTTAGAAATTAAGAACTTTTTATCATAATCTAGTACTCTTTATAAAAATTAAGCTAGTACGTCTTATCAAAATCTATTACTTTTTATAGAAATAATCTAGTACTTTTTATCATAATCTAGTACCTTTTGGTTTAGAAATTAGAAGCTTAGAAAAATAGCATAAGATTATGTTATAAAAGTACTAGATTATAGGCTAGTACATCCCTCGTAAGCTATTATTATTATTCCATCTTCTATATGTGCTAATTTAGCAATACAGTACATGTCCATACATCTTAATACGTGCACACTTTGGCGTCCATGTTTGCAGAGTGCCCATACTTAATGCATGGACGTGATCCCTGTTTGTCCACCATGCCGAGTGCGTATAAATGCGTGGGTGCCGTTAAGGGGGATCCAAACCCCCCCCCCTTACCAATATTTAACGAGATTGTTTTTCTTACGTGTTTTTTGTTTGTTTCCAACATGGCAAAATCTGCTTAAACGATTTCTTTAAGAAAACCGACGGCGTTGGCGGTGGCAAGGGGAATCCCCTTAAGGAGTTCCCTCCCACCCCCTGAACTGGGGCCTTCTCGTGATTGATGGATGGGTAGAATCCCCTTCTTCTCCTCGATCTGTTTTTTTTCTTTCCCAAACTGATACAAGTTGAAGTGTTAATGGGAAAATAGTAAAAAAAAAAAACACGACTCGTTAAGGGGGTATTGAGGGGCGGGGCGAATAAGCATAAAAAGTGATTTAAGGGGAATAAGGGGCCTCCTTAACACAGACAGATCCACCAGAACCATTTTGAAACTAATGAGATGTCGATAAGCATCCGAGATGCCGGTTCACCTTATGGGTGGAATGCGCAGGTGTTTAAGGGGGAAATGGGACAAAGACAACCCCCACATAGGGCCTGTGACGTAACGACGGATTCCAAAAACACTGGTCTATCGAGGGGAATATGTTTTAAGGCTGCGTTTGTTTTTTAACAGATGTGCCGTCGGGGATTCGTAGGTGTGTCGCGAATAGAAGTTTAGGGGAGGGTCGATATACTAATAACTCATTAGAAATGATCATCAAAGTTATTCAGAATTCCATTTTTTTTTATTTTTCCCCATTGAGAAAACGGGACCTTAAAATTATATGTATGGTGTGCCGTGACAATTTTGGCTCCTTGGACAATGTGCCGTGAGTTGAAAAACACTGCTGGACCTTACTGGACGGATAAGAGGGGGTTCTACTGTAGTAACTGTCTAAGCCTAAAGGTGCCTGCACACCAGGGCCCTATTCCACAAAAGTATGGTCTTGTACTTGTAGGGGTAGGGAGTGATACTTGTACAAAAAGTACAAGTTGTCGTGTTCCACAGATAATATTTGTACAGTTGTAATTTGTTAGACCATACCTTACAAGTTACGAGCAAATATTGTCAGTTTATGAGTGTTCTGTTCCACAAAGGTATTGCTATTAGCAAATTGCTCGTAACTTGTAGTGAATTTGCTAGAGGTAAATGATTACTCGTAAATTAAGTATTATAAAGCATTTGGAATAGGATCAAATGTGGTCCTTATATGGCCGTGCAAGGGTCATGAATGACGGTCCCACTTTTATATCAATATATATTGTCATAAAAATAATTCAAACTGTGCTTTATGTTGTATATATGTTGCATTTGCAGCTGCAGCAAAGTTTCAGCTAAATAAATACCATGTTTTACGGACTATAAGACGAACTTTTTTCTTCAAAAAATTGCCTCCAAAATTAAGGTGCGTCTTGTACTGCGACTATAACACGCATTTTTTTTTTTTTAAAAAATGGCTTAAAGCCTGCTACACACTGCTGTATTTGTTGCCGTTTTGGCACGTTGCGTGGCGCTGCGTATGCGTTGACGCAGGAAAAACGCATCTGACGCAACGCGACGGAACGCAAAAGCTCGAAAATCCGAGCTTTTTGTATGCATTTTTCAAGATGGCGGCATTCACCGACGAGCGTTTCAAATGGAGGGTTCAAAAATTGGACCAATAAGCACTGGCGTGCCATCCTGCGTTTAGCAGCCAAATGACCAAACAACAACTAACTTAAGTTGACACTGTGCGGCGCTGTAGTAGACGAGTGCAATCCTGACGCACCAGTGTGTACGCTTAACGCATCGCAGTGACGTCACGTTGCATTGCGCGACGTTTCCCTGCA
>JAQGBW010004257.1:0-14161 GCA_034698625.1 Julus scanicus
GAAAGCTAGCTCGTCGCTCCACCGCCCACTCCGTGGCCCGTTGCACTGCCAGAGCCTCCGCCTGTGCGACCGAGCAGTAAGAGGCCAGCTTGATTATTTTTTTCATATAACTTATAGATGTTGCTGTGTAAAGATCTGGGGCTGTATGGGATTCAGTATATAGTTGTAAATCCTCATTTTATTGATAATACTTTGACTGCTACCACTTAGTGATATATGTTTAACCATATATTAAAAGACAATGCCCGAAAATAATGGCTGGATAATACATTTATATTGCAAGAGGCCATATCGAAAATTGTGTGATTTGAATATAAAATAAGAAATTGTTCAATTACAAGCTTAGAAAGTCTGAAACACACATTACCGGGATAAATGCATGGAATAATTATTTCTTAAATTGATTCCAATTTAGTGCAATCAATGCCTAAATATTTGGAAACTGTATTTTTTTTTAAAAAACTGATGCCAATGTAAGTGTGTCTTACTGTTCACATACTTAATTTTGTAATGCAATATTAATGTTTATTTTCTTAAGCGTTATTTTTTATAATTTTTTTTTCTTGCATAAAAAAAGCAATGCAATTATAGTTGAACCTCAATTGTCCAAGTTATTGAAGACCAATCTTACCTTGAATAACCGAAAACTCGGAGAATACAGTTGGCTGCGACCAGATCATATTTTATTAAGTTATACCAAAATGTTCCCAATTTCTATTGTATTTTGTCAGTTAACTTAATGTTGTATAAATTAAGAAAAAATACACATCTGCGCTTTTTATTATTGTTGTCGTTGTAAACTACATGTATTTATTATAATATTATCAATTTGCTCCGATATGTATAGGTCTAGTGTGGCTAAAGGCAATTTAGAGATCTCTGAAAGATTTTTGAAAATTCTTACATAATTATAAAATTGTCTCGGGAATTTGCCATGAGTTAGTTTAATGTCTTCTTAATTGCTTAACAAATGACGCAGGCATGGGTCTCAAGCAATCATTATACCACAGCTTAGGTTTGCAAAGAAAAGTAACCCTTCAGAAAGTAAAGTAAGAATGAAAGGGGAAACCATAAGCTATACTAATCCTTCAAGGCTTAAGCAATGGCCTCGCATCAAAACCATAATGCCTTCAGTGAACCCATTCTCAGGAGGCCTGGATTAAAAGGCTATTGCTGGTACTAAAACCTCATCTTAGACCGTGACATGCCCACTAAATACTCGTTAAGTTCATTAGTGTGAATTATAGATGCCCGCGACATTTTTAAATGCCCATCTCGACCAACCGTTGTTTGGATGTCTTTGAAATTGTCCACTACGTTGGTCCATGCTTTTAATAGTTCTTTTTAAATCAACGAAACTTGTGCATGTAAGCCAAGCGGTGTTATTTAGTCATGGTGATTACCTTTGTTGAATCCCATACCATTTTATAGGGTGTTTTGAAATCCCATCGTATGCTGGCTGCCGTGGCTTTCCTCCAATAAAGGAAATGACTGACAATAAAATAGAAATTAACTAATGGATCGAAGGAGAGCGAAGAAAATCCCTCTGAAAGCCATGGAAGCGTCTGTATAATGCCTTCAATCTGTTTATTAGACCACTCTTTAATCAGGCCCACATTTGTGGAACATGATCAAGACATCAACTTGCCCATTTACCTTCATTTATTGTGCTTCGTTGCTGATAAGGCCATGGCATTCCTGGGTTCCAGGTAATTTGACTGAGAAAGTGGCCGTCGTAAAAAGACTGATGAAAAAGTAGCAACACACTTTTGTGTGTTTGATTGACTTTGGAAAGTGGGGTGTATGAACTTCTTTGTAGGGTTTATCTAATGGTCTTTACTGCTTGTGGCCATTCAGGATTAAGGGGTTCATCTAGAAACCAGATGGGGTTTGTGATATTGCTGTTAATAAATGTTTAAATTAAACAAATCCTAAAACATTTTGCCTAATTTTAATACTTAACATATTTGAAATCATCCCCAAAGTGGATCATTTACGTGACTACCGTTTCACTAGATGAAAGTGTTTTGGTTCAACAAATTTAGCCTTGTACGATTCACTTTGGCTCAACAGACTTGAAAGTCGTTGGATCGATTGATGTATATATGTATGTTCGTATAAAGTATATTTTAATATGCACATTTTGGCAGTGTTTGTCGGTTACAAATTGTGAAAAAATGGAGTAAATTCAAAACTAAACAATTGTTTATTGTTTATAACAATTGTAATTATTGATTGATATGAAGTTTTGGATTTATGCCTTCAAAACTGTGTTGCTATTTGATTACTATATTTGTATTCCAAACAATATTTTTCGAAATTGTTCCACTTATCAGTAATTGCATGTGGGCATTGCGGCCCACTTATTGTTGACAGAAGTTGCAAATCCTTTATTATGTTCTGAATATAGAAATTCAAATTCAGCACGAATGTCTACATTTTTTGCAGTTTGGTAAGAAATGGTCGCAGCTGAAACCTAAATGCATGGAAATCTGATATTACATGCACTCGTATGTTTGTGGAGACTCTTGAGTGCTGTTAACAGCTGAATGTATTTACATTATGCTTTTAACTGGGGCACAACAATTTTCCTTTTTTTTTTCCCAAAGTAATTTGCTGTTAATATTACCATACGATGTTTGAAATAACAGCTGCTATCATAACGAGCCTGCATGTAATTATACCGAATTTTAAATGTACGATTCAGCAGAATGTTTGTATATACAAGATGATTACACAGGTTATAGCTGAACATTCTTAGAAATTCAATAATTTATTTCTATTACTTTTTTTTGAGAATGTTAGTACAACTGTCGTGGTTTTTGTGGCGAGGGCCTGTTTCAAATTTAGGTAACGAGTCTGTTGTTGTTCTACTTTGTGCTAATATGTCTAGTTGAAAATGTTGTATATTTGGAGGCCTTATGGTTAAAATTCCCTATGGCAAACATATGAAATTCATAACATCTAGCATCTGTACAAATGAAGATATCAGGATGCCTGATCATAGTTCATGTCTGTTAAAATAAGTTGTAAATCTAAACTCTGGCCCTCTGGGTCCTTAGTGAGCGTGGATTCAAACATCCACAACAATAGGGTTGCACACCCATTCTCAATCTAGATTAAAGTGTATGAAGTACGAGCAAATACTTATTGCAGTTTATTAACCTTTGCTTTGCTGTTATGTCGGGCTGTGCAGCACAATAATGATAAGGAGAACTGTCAAATGAGCAGTTATGCTTGGGAGGAAATTCTAGTTCTGGTTTGGCTGCTTTTATGATCCTTCTGGCTGTGTTTTACCGGAATTAAGTTATAAAGACTATCATGACATTTGATTAATGAGCCCTGATGGAAATCGTAGCAATTAAGGTCACCATTCATTGGCGGAATTTTATATGGTACACTGCAATTGTAAGGGTTGAAAGAACTGTTTGAAAGAGAGAGGGGAAACTGCATATGGACATATGCCATACACGGTATATATTGCTTATATTATTTGGGACCTTTTCGTGGGGTTAACTGCGGTAATAAATGCACATTAATTATCATATTTTTGCAACAGATTCTTAATATCATAGAATTTCCTTGGTTGTAATCATCTTACCAATGCCCACAAATATGCTCGTGCTAGTATGTTATTGCTAAATAATAAACGTAATGTATCAGAATAAAATGTGCATAACCAGAAGAATAAACTTTCGGGGCAAACTAAACTCTGTGCAATAGAGGTATTTTTAAAGTACAAATGATAAAATTTGAATTATTCCGATATAATTTAAAATGACATTAGACTTAATCACATTTCGTTGATAAATTAAGCTCGTTAAATTTATTGCAAGACGAAGATTTTTGAAACAGAAACAGGGAAGAGCATTCATATTTTCTTCGTCTTTTTGATTTAAATTCAGATAAATTCATATTATTTATTAAATATTTAATACAACCTATTGTATTTCACGAAACTATTAATTGCAATAATGGAATATGTAAAGAATACAATTATAATAATACACAGCAAGTTTTAGGTAAACAATACAACTTTCTGATGCTATTCAGCTGCAGTCTGGTGCTGTGGACCAAGTATAGTATTTGTGCATGATTGATAATTTCATGATGTTTTTTCTTCCAAATTCAAAGTAAATTATGCTGCATTACAGTTTACTGTACAATGAAATAAGTCATTTTGTCCATATGCCTTGCAACGTCCATATGAATCCAATTTTTCAGTTAAAATGGAACGTATATCTCAGAAAATAGCCACTGATAAATTGATATTTGATATACACGACGTATATCAAATATCAATTTATCAGTGGTCATCAAAAAGCTAACCCCGACTTATCTCAGGGAATGATCTGTTCCTAAGGTCTACAATTAAATTCAACTCAGTACCCTACATTCAGAAAATAAATGCCATATGATGGGGGGTGGGGGAGGAAGAATTTGTACCCAACCATTTCAGGAGAATGTTCCTACGTCTGTAGCGACTTAGACAATGTTCAATTAAATTTTTACAAAATCTGGACTTTCGCCAGGAAGGCTTTTCCATCGTCTAATCGCATGCAAAAATAAGAACCAATAGCACTCGCTCTGGCATGAAGCTCGGTCAAAAGATTTCAGTGAGAAACAAGATTTAAATTACAAGAAGGATTAAAACATTTAAATAACCCAATAACTTTTTCTGTCTGGACCTCAACGTGTCCCAATTTAGAGAGTGGAGCATTTCTGTCACACTTCCAGAATGTTGGTAATCGCCCTTAACAAATCTGGTTGCCTATACGCTGGACCATCTCTGGATTAACATACAATATATGATTGAAAAGCCATTAGCAAATAAACACGTGGACCCACAAGTAAAATCTTTAATTGCCAGGCTTTGACTTCAAACTAGTTAAATGGCTGACAGATCTATCGAGGTGCACCATTATTTATAAGTGTCTGATTCTCATTTTTCATTCATTAGGCTTGCAAAAGATGCAGCTGATGGAAACGTTTTAGATGACGATAATGCCTCGTTACCATGCCAACCCCTTCAACAAACTCTTGGAGGTCAAACCATGTTCGCCGATAGAACTCTCAAAGTAAGAAAACAGGCAATGTATTTTTAACCTAATTATTTGCGTAGTGTTTTTTAGTGCTTTTAGTGTACTGTTATCACTTAACCTTTAAAATTGAAAGTGCAAAATGTTGTGTTATGATTGATTATAAAAACAGCGCCAATTGTGTGTTTAAAGTGCATGTCTGGCCGATTTTTTTATATTTTTACACATGGATTCTGTTCGGTGATACATTTTTGGAATTTGTATCATTGGTAATCGGTCAAGCTTAGCTGAGCTGTGTTAAAAGATTCGAGACATTTTGTAAATAGAAGATTTTAATGGGTAGCAAAAACACAGTAAGCAGATTATGACACTTGATTTGTGTCAATGGGCTTATCCATGCAAATATAAAGCATTTTGATCCATGATTTGAAAGCGAATTTGAATTGCGTGGTGTTTAAAGGCATTGGTAGGAGCGCCTTAAACAGCAATCAGTTTCTTCGTTTCGAAATGCTTGTTTTGATGTAGACTGAAACATTTCGACAAACATCTTTATAGAAATATGTTATTTCAGTTTCCTGTTTCCTATAGTGTGTATTTAAGGCTCTCGTTTGACTATCTTTGACATTTTCCCAGTTTTCATTAAGCACGTTTAGGTTTTATATTGAAACTTTAGCAAGCTCGTGGCTTCGTGACACCGTATCCCATTTAAAACAACAAATTATCGTCATAAGTCATTAAGCCTTAACCATCATAAATAGTACATTCTGCCATCAGTGGGACAATGCAATTCCATTGCATGTGTTTTTTGTTGTTGTAAATGCTGCAATGTTCTATAACAAGTGAGTGCATTGGCTTTTTTACTAGTGTTTTTCTGTTTTGTTTGACCATCGAACTTAAGCAAAAAAACTCTTGGAATAATGTTTTGTTTATGCAGCTTCAGATGTACGAGATCTTTATTCGGATGTTTGCAGTGGATCGATGGCTACATATTTTTTTTTACGACTAAGTACGTTAAGCGTCGTGACTTTCCAGACTTGTTTCTACATTGGTCATCCCTTGAAATGTCATATCTGCAGGGTGTATTCACTTTCGTTCTTCACTCTTGTTCTTCTTTGAACCATGAACATGCGAGCAGCGATATTCCAATGTAAACAATACTCAACAGGGGAAACATATTTTCGTTCACGTTATGGCATTCTTTTGAGAATATTATATATTAATTATGTTTTCAACTACTAGCAGGCATTCGTGTACCAGGCGGGCATATGTACATGTCCTATATCATGAGAAAGCCACTGTTATGATAATGAAGTCTGCTCTAGGAATATTTGCCATGTGAATTCGGCAGTGATTGTCCTATATTTGATCGGGTGGTCTTGTTGAACAACTTGGCCAGTACCTTGATATGGATTGTTCGTCGTTTCATGTTCTTTCATTTCATTTGTGAAGATTTTTTGCTTTTTTTAAAGGATGTCATACTTAAATAGTACATAGAGGGAATGAATAACTACTTTTCTTTGTTATTAGTTTTTTTGTAGAAAGTTAATACTGCTTCAAATCACATTTTTTGTCCTAAAAAAAATCGAAAATTCTCAATTTTAAAAAGAAACTGTATTCTGTTTAGAAAATTGTAGGCGTACGAGTAGTTGGCCAGTTTGTTATTAAAGGGAAACAACAGTGATCAGAGTCATTCTGAAATTAAGCTTGTTTTGAAACAGCAAAATGCTACAATAGTTTATACAAAGCGCATGTTGATTGGATTGTTAATAAACTCTGCAAGCTTGCATAACTTTAAAGGTGCCAGACGGTACTTATCACTTTGAATTAGTCTGATTTTTATGGTTATGCACTGCAATTTGGATAACATGTAGAGGAGTAGGGCCTGATAAGGGAACGTTTGAGCCAATTTGAGCCCTTTGACATGTTATCGGTTAAAGAATAAATAGGCCAGTAAACACAATTGATCGAAGCACTGCCTTGTAAATGTAAAGCATTTTCAATTGTTTTCAGGCTGCTCTACTTGTTACAGTTTTCATCTATAAGTGTTTTACTGAAAGCAAGTCTTATTTAGAGACACTCATTCTTAGGCAGTGCAAGTACTCTTCTTCCAAGGCTGTTTCTTTGTATTTGGGTGCCATTAAAATCTACCAAAATATCAACTTTTCAAGTGCATGTAGACGTTTGCACTTGTTAAACTCTAGACACTTCAGGAAACCCTATTTTATAGTTGACCTTATAAAGATTGTGTATTGGTTGAATTTCCTCCGATTTTCAAAGGACATAAAATGTAATATTGCGTAAGTAAAGCACAAATGGCGATGGTTGAATGGCTTTATGATGCTCATTTCCGTCGCCTACGTGAAATGAACGTCCTAAATGCACCTTGAGAATTCCAGATAAAGAATAGACTCAGAGGGAAGAAAGATCGAAATGTCATTTGTGTGTGTGCAATGTTAAACAAATAAACCAATGTGGAATGGAGCGAGGCGAACTTTTCCCAACAGACTTGAGCCTGGAGTTCAACACTGATAATATATTCACTTTTCTCTCCCAGAATTATTGGTTTTCCATGTCTTTTTTTCCAATTTGTATCGACTTTCCAATCTGCGATTTTCTTTTTCGAAAACATCTGGGATTGAAAAATCCAGAACTTCTTATTTATTTTAAGGTTACATTGTACATCAGGTCCATGTTTAAATATTATTTTTCAAGTTTGCACTTTCTAATTTCATCCCTTGCGATATATAGGTGTTGGGAAATTAGTTAGTCTGGAGGAAAATACGTTTTGGAGTTCGTGAATATTGGAGTGAAATCACATGCTAAATCTCACGAGGATTAATTATGTTTTAACCACTTTTAAAGGTTTGCGTTTAAGTTGAGGAAATCTTAATAGTGCTCTATTTGAAAGTAATTTACTTTTGCAGACTACATTTTGAAACTTGCTCACAATGTAAATTAATTTACCATGGTGTTCAGTAGTCTTGAAAATCGGGAAATGCGCTGGGATTTTTTCACCTAGGAAAACTTGGGAATTAAGCTTAAAATTGGTCAAAAACACCAGTATTTGGAAAAATACTGTTGTAATTGTTCGTGGGAGGGCTTCTTGAAAATGTAAGGAATCTGCATTGAAATTGTTGACATATACGCTTGAGTTTATTCAGCAAATTTGCCAGCCATGGCAACCTCTCCTAGCTTTTTCCAAATAGAATTGTTGAGAAAGTTTAGACTATAAGCGATTTCGTTACATACTTCTTTATGTATTCACGGAATTATAAAGATAGTTAATGAGTATCTACAATTCGTGGTCAAATATAAGTTGGCAACATATGTTCTGGTAAATTTGCCTTTGCTGTAACTTTTCGAATTTTTCCTAAATAGACTGTACATGAAGACAGCAAAAGAAACAACAGTTTATGACGTCTAGTCATTGTTGTAAAGGCATTAATAAATCGCCTTTTGTATTTATCTGATTTTGTCCTAAATTTGGTAATCCGAAACGTGCAGTCTTATCTTCAAACCTTTTATCTTGTTTGTATTTATCAGTTCAATTAACAAGACATTTCTCATCTTTATGAAACCCTAATACAAGTTGAGCTAATGTGATCACGATATACTGCATAACCCTGACAGCACACGATAAAACCGGACGCGTTTTAGCAGTAATATTTTTCATTCACGGTTCTGAGAAGTGCATTGATATTTTCTGTTTTTGGCAATATATATATCTCACTAGATAAGAGTTTTACAGTATTAATGTTGTATTTAAAAATGGTTTTCCAGAAAAATACAGTCATGTCCAATGAAAGGGTTTCACTACAAATATGAGTTTATTAAAACCAAATGTTGTACAAAGTGCATTGCATGTGTGAAATTAATATCAACTATATTATTCCTGTTTCTTTCATGGCTTATATATCCATTCAATACTGAAAACTATTTCCTTTACTTAATGAGTATGTATAGGATTTCCCAACATACATATATATAAAAATATATCTTTTGTGGTCGTAGATGAGGTATTTGGGGCCCTGAACTTCACTCAAACAATAGGTTTTTAATGAACATTTGCTTTTGCATAGTGAATATTGCTTGCCTTATTCATTTGTGACTGTATTGAAAGAACTTCAGTTGGCTTAATTATTTTTCTCCTTTTCCTGTTAATTAGTTTAATAATCCTAACATTTTTATTTTGTCAAACCGTTTTAGTAACCCCAATTTACATTTAACTCGTCAACACTATATGTTGTATGTAGTTGTAATGTTCATATGTTTTTTTTTATTTTCACCTTCAGCATAGTTAAAAAAAACAATATGGGACGCTAATTTTAACTTATTCTTGTAGATTTTAAGCTTAACTGGAGGCTTCTTATTCCTGTTGGCAATCTTCGAGACACTGGAGTATATGCTGTGCTACAATGAAGAAAAAAAGGAGTTTTATGAAAAAATAAAGAATAAACGACGACAAAACAATGGAGATGTGGTTGAAGAAACACCGTTGTTGGGTGCAAATAATGAGGAAAGAAATGGGTTATGCACAATGGAAATGAACTTCACATCAGCTACTATTGATAATTACACTAACCTTCCTGAGATGAATAATTTCCATGAAAGTAATTTAAATGTTGACGAGCATCAACATTCGCCTGCAGAGGAAGATAATGGTGGTGATGAAATCCAATTAATGGCTTTGGGAACGTCTGCCAATAGTTCATTGCACAGAGCAATACAATTGCCAGCAATCAGTGCACTATCAATCAATAGCAATAATGCCCAGGACAATGACAAGACTACAGTTTTCTCAGAACTACTGATGCTACCAACAAATTATGATAATGACGTTTAAAAGATAGCGAGTAACGTTAATGCACTCCTGCTATGTTGGTAAACAGGTTAGTGTTCATTTTGATTCTTGAATCATGATTTCTTTGCAATAAAGGAAATTCCCAAATGGAACATTTTGAGTATGGTGATAATGTATTTAGCGTTTGTTTGCCGTCTATTAAGTATAAATCTGCTTAAAGCAAAATCCTTTTGAAAAGAAAACTGCTCGTTTCGAATCATAATTACGTCTTAATGAAGTATTGCTGCAAGCAATTATTTCGCTGTGTATATTTTGTGCTTCGCCACTTTAACGAAATTCATTAAATTAGATAATTATAAGTTGAATTGAGGCTCCTATAAAATAATTTTGTAACTTTCATTTGATTTTATTTCCGATTTTGTCAATTTTGTTTGTTTTCTCATTAGAAGGTGACACTTAATAGGATGTCATTATAAAAGGATCGAAGGGTATTGCTAATTGTGAAGAAATGTCATCTTATAAAAAATAAGGCATCTCACTCAGGTAAAATGTTGCAAAAGTTAGTTTATTTACCTTTAACTTGGATGAATTGAAAGGATTTTATTGCACTGATCCCTGCTATGTTCATGTTTGCGCAAGTATTGAACGATGTAACTAACTGCATGTTTCGTTTTGCAAACATGCTGACTTTTTCGAATTGTGATAAACTTGACCAGTAACCGGCGTTGACATGCCTTCAGCAGATATAATATTTGCATAGGCAATGATTTTGGAAGAAAATCAAATTTCTGTCTGTGACGTGTAATCGGATTTTATTTTCCAAAAATAGCCATTAGATTCTGCTTTTTGATGCTAAGAAATCCCCAATATACTTTAGTTTCCACTGAAAAATGGATCTTCAATTTCTGGAAATACTTAACATTATCTTCCGCTCAGCTTTGCAACAGCCTGAAGCTCTACTTCAAAGGGAAGGCTGCATGTGGATTAAATAAACCTTCAAAGGTAGTTTACGATGGAAGACAACTTTGTCATAAATTGAGCATAACCCTGTTTTACTGTATCAACCAATTTATCCCACAATCTTATGGCTCTGTCGAAAAGTCGTGCATACCAATTTGGTTTCCCTGTTAAATTTCACTTTTGGCTACGTGCTGTTGCAGTTTTCTTTTTGAAGTATAGCATACTTGGCACGATTATATATTACGGGATGATAAAGCAAACCACAAAAATGTCACCAACTAAAAAGGTTAATTTCAGAAACAGTTGCGAACAGCTTATGTTGTCAGAAAACGATGTTCCTCTTGAACTAGCCGGCAATCCAATTTGTGATACTGCATTTGTGTGGCCTGGTAAGCAAGTCTAATTGAAAAATCGTAAGTTCTTTAATCATTGTATTGCCAAGCATTTTTATAGTTCATTTTTTTAAAAAAAAAAACCCTTATTATAAATTAAGTTAAATTGCGTGTACAGGTTTCACGATTTGCTTATTTTAGATTGTTTAAACGACTTGTGGGGCCTTTTAGACCAATCCTGAAACATTGTGATCAATGACAGAAGATTCGATTTTAAGCCAAGTCTCCATATCTTAAACTAGCTGGTAAACATTGTTGCCCTTTTGCTATACTAAGTTATTTGCCTCACACAAGCAACTGCCAATAAACACTTTCTGATTCAGGGAGACTAGCATACATCACTTATGACTGATTACTACTTTTTCTTACGAAGTCATGCATGTGGTCTAATGACTATGAGGGGCGCTTATAAATGTACCTGTCAGACAAGATCTTCTGAAGAATATATGCATGGCTTGAGTGTTCACACAATGGAGGGCATCACAAGGACTCTTCAGTAGAAAAAGGAACTAATTATAAAGTGAGCACAATTAATGGTATTTTTGTGTAACTCAAGTTTCTGTAACTCTATCTGTTATAGGTGTATTTTATCATGCATGCATGTTGCTTCCATTTATTCTGGTTTTCCTTAGCAAATGACTACATTGTCACATAGAATATTGCAACGTTTGAGTACATGACATATACATGCACACACAGGTGTATAGGTATCAACATATCCATCACTTGAAACTAGGTGAAATTAAAACTTAATTTGTTAATTACATTATTAAACGAAGGTCAAAACATCTATAGGTGTAATCTTAGCACTAGCTTACAGAAAATATCATTACCTATATTATAAGTTTGACAGTTTATTATTGTAGTTTGTGGCCAGTCTGTTACATCCAATCTGTTCCTAATCTTGACCACAAACAAGTTATAAACTGATAGGGTAACATACAAATATATTACCAGTTTATTAATATTTTTTACAGTTAACTAACATTCGGGTTTTCTGAAAACAAAAAACAAATCCTAATCATTGTCTTCAAAACATTGCAACGGTTTTTTGGAAAACCTAACTGGTAAACTTGTTTGTTTAAAAATTATCAGTTTGTGATGAATTGATGACGGAATTGTTTAGTTTGTAACTATTTTATGTCAACTAAAAGTGATCAGTTTTTCAAAATTCCCGTACAAAAATAATGTGCAGGAACTGACCAGAAAAATATCCCAGTGCAATTCCTGCACAAACTATTACGCAGAAATTTGATACAATTCTGGCAATTTGTTTTCCCAGAAAATAGTCTGCACAGCATTCAACCAAAGTTCTGCAAAATTTTAAAGATGCTTTAAACTTGCAGAAATACTAAACTAATAAACCCCACTGATTTAATAAACCCCTCAAAATTTATAACCCCATCTAAACTATTACACCCCTCTAATCTAATAAACCCCTCTAAATTAATAAACCATTCTAATCTAATAAACCATTCTAATCTAATAAACCTCTAAACTAATAAACCCCTCTAATAAACCTTTCTAAACTAATAAACCCCTCTAATCTAATAAACCCCTCTAAATTAATAAACCATTCTAATCTAATAAACCATTCTAATCTAATAAACCTCTAAACTAATAAACCCCTCTAATAAACCTTTCTAAACTAATAAACCCCTATAATCTAATTAACCCATCTAAAATAATAAACCCCTCTAATCTAATAAACTTCTTTAATCTACTAAACCCCTCTAAATATCATCACATAATAACTCACATCTAAAACATCATATAATATTTAATAAATATGAGCATTTATAACCTTAATGGTAGTGAAGTCCCAGTATTAGCTAACCATAACTCCCTTTTCTAATACCCTGGACACACTATAAACTTAAAACTAGTTTATCACTAACCTCGATTATCTTTCTCAAAGATGGTTATCTTTGAGTAGACACACTGTGTTTGAATAATCTCGTTTAGTGCATTGCATCATGGGATATCAGTTTCCATAATGCAATACAACTAAGCAAAAGTCATCAATCATGGCACTCATAGATCGCAATTATCTCTATACGGTATGGCTAGGGATAACAGTGTGACCACTCATTTAATCTCGTTTTGCCAGATAAACTTGTTTCTAAAAGTCGTTTACACTAACCAAGTTTTAACCGAGAAATAAACGATCGAGGTTAGCTAACTATGGAAGAACACACTACCTAAGGTAATCTAGTTTAGCAGACTTGAACTAGTTTAAGTTCATAGTGTGTATAGTGTATAATGCTTCTCTTCCAAGAAGTTCGGGTGGCCGAGTGGGTAAAAGCATTAGGCTGGTATTTGGAAGTTTCCGGGTTTGCTACTCTTTGTGAACTATTTTTTATAAATATACCTATATTCTGCATAAATTAGCATAATAGATTTTGCAGAATTCTGCAGGAAAGACTTGCAGAATTAGAAACCTAATTCTGAAACATTTTTTTCTGCAGAGACGCTGAATCTGCAGAATTCTGAGTCATTTTTTGTGTGGGTTACTAGTGATTACCAGTTTGTGACCAAACAATTGCCAAAAAACAGTAGTTTTATCAGCTTATTATCAATTTTTTCCATAAAAGATATTATCTACATATGGATTGAGAAAAACTGAAGTATACATTTTAAAGTAATTGATATAAATACACTTTACATAATAAATTGCAAATGTTTGTCATTTTTTAACCTTTTAAAAAATAAAAACGAGATAAAACTCAACAAAAAAGTTTTCATACACGTGGATGAAGATCAATGATAAAATGAAGATTAATACTTTGTGTGAAGGTCTTTTGCATTTATTATTGCTTGCAACCTTCTAGGCATCGATTCCACAAGATTTGCAGTAATTGCAGGACTAATGTCTTCCCAAGAAGACTTTCTGATATCAATGAGTTCCTGTTTTCAACAACATCTTTTTTTCCAATATTTGTTTTCTCCAAAACTGCCCAAAAGTTCTC
>JAQGBW010004258.1:0-14160 GCA_034698625.1 Julus scanicus
GGTCCATTATGGTTATATTTTACCCATTTATTTTCGAAATATACTCCATACATGTTTAAGTTTGACCCATTATTTTCGAAATATGGTCCATTCATGGTTATGTTTGACCCATTATTTTCGAAATACTAGTCCATACATGGTTATGTATTGCCCATTGTCAACTACGGTCAACTCTGGCTCATCATTGGCTAAATAGGGTTCATTATGGTTGTATTTTCAAAATATAGTCCACTGATGGTTATGTTTGGCTCATCAATGGCCAAATATAGTCCAGACAGAGTTATATGCGGTTCATATGTACATGTCCATATATAGCTTTAAAACTCGGAAATTCTCTACAAATGCTTTATATGTAGCAAGTTTTTCACGTTTATAGATTAGATTTCGTTCGTATCTGGTAGTTGGATATTCAATGTGAAAGTTGTTCTACATTGGTTTGCAGTTTTGCATACCAATATTTGCCCGTGCCATATATAGTACAATAGTACTAGTTGCAGCTTCCTTTACCATTAGTGAATATCCCATGACGTCATTCTCAATAGTTACTTAATTATAATGCACGTGGAAGTGTTAACATCTTTTTGAATTATTTGATGCATCTGGGGAAATTGAGGTGCTTTGTCCATAAAGTAGTCTGCATTTTGACAATGCTGTTTTTCCTTTTCACTGTAATTTGGTTTAAATTTTTTTCCACGTCTGGTTTCGATTGAAATAATAACTCATTTGGGAGCCATTACATTTTCGTTCTAGTCTAAGCTACAAGAAAAATTCAGGGAAAAAACAACAACGAATACCAACAGCTTTTTCCCTTACGTTGAAATTTCGCAAAGATTTAGTGATCAAAATTCGGGAAACTAGTAAACATGAATTTAGCAAAAGCACCGAAGAAAACTAAGACCGAAGAAAACTAACTTATAACAACGAAAGAAATAATTTAGCTCTCAATTTATCACGCAAAAAAATATTGTACATCAAAAATATCAAATTTAAAAAAACAAAAACTGATCATAATTTTAAACTAAGATAACTATTTAATTAAAAAACGTATAAATATGCAGTTTCAGATAATATTTATTTAAAATCGTAAAAAAAGTTTTCATTAAATTACTATAAACCGTTATACGGTGTTGAATATAGAAATACACCTATACCTCGTTATACGGACACTCATTATACAGCCTTTTTTAATTAAGGCACTTTTTCGATTTGCATCCCAAAATGTTTCCTTATACGGCCAAATATTAATGCTGTAATTAAAGAAAGTGGACAAAAAATGTGATAAATTACACCAATTTGCACAAACAAGGTCGAATTTGGCTAAAAATAAAACAACTTAGGATTTCACTACGTGTAAAAAGGGGAAAAAATGAAAATCGCATTGCCGAAAAAATTGATTTGTTATACGGCTTTTTTTGCTATACAGCTAACTTTTCATGATAGTACATAATTATAATCCTTTAGAGATGGTCCAGCGTAGGGCAGCCAGATTCGTAAGGATAGTCACCAACACATTAAAGCCCAGACGTGAAGTTATCTCTTAGGGTTATTCAAACGTTTTGATCTTTCTTTTAATTTACAAATATTAACCCCTAACGACCACAATGGGAGCAAACAATCACTCAATTAATGAGCTCGGACCAGCAACAGTAATTTCACGTGGGTGGCTTCAGCTGTGCGGCGACGGGTAGTGCTACACTTAGCACTACACGTTTGCGTTTTCCTAGTTTGGGAGCCATTTTGGATAATGTTGGGGGAAATCCTGTGCTGATAATTGCAGTGCCCCCTTTTGTATGCCCTCTTATGGAGGCAAGAATTTCCTGTCGGCCCCTGGCGCATCTAGTTTTCCTGAACGCGAATGAAATCTCACGCCACGCCACTGGTCGCGGATAATTGGAGGTCGCGGATAACTGGAGCCCGGATAATTAGAGGTTTACTGTAGACGATAGAAAAGCCATCTTAGCGAAAGTAAAGATTTAGTACAAATTCAATTTAACAATGATGTCTTAAGTCGCTACTGACGTAGGATCATTCTCCTGGAATATTTATTTATTTACTTATTTAAGGCATTTATTTGCGGACTGTCCATCTTGTCCATGGTTTTTAATAGATTCTCTGTCAATGTACTCACGATACAAGTACAGATTTTCAGCTACCCAAACGTGTCACTCGAAGATCTGATTTGTCAACTTCAGCTTAAGGGACTCTGTGAATTGTCCTCCATTTCAACTGACTTTATCTAGATCTTCTCGTGTTATTACTGAACCATATCAAAGTGGCTGAAAATCGTGAATCGTGAGTGAGAGAGACTATAAGATACTGTAGTGAGCTTTTTGTTGAACAAAGGAAACAAAACCCCGATCGAGCATTAGTAAGTAGGACCCTGAAGATGCCATTTCTCCACAAAATGCACTTCTAGCAGATTGACACACGTGGGCCACTGTGATTTGAGCATTAGGAAATAAGTGTCTACATATGTTTCCTGCTCTGGAAAATACGGAGCTAGAGATCACACAGGATGACATTAGAATTCTCAGTGCCATTGATTTATTAGACTACAACTTAATTGCTCAATAACCCCCGAGTTTCAAAAGTGACAAATGTCACGCATTACAAACGATACCGATTACAGATTGTGCCACACTTTTGGAAGGAAATTTGGAGAAAAAAGGACATTCCTAAACAATAAACCATTTGCAATGATAGGAGTCGTACGCAAAAATCGAAAATAGGAATATATCACCGTTAACATGACCAATAAAAATAATAACACTGAACCGAAATGCACATATACGACGATAAATTATTTCCGATTTCATCACAATAAAAATAAAAACGTTGGGCTCGCTTTTGTCGGCAGATGTTTGTCTCGAAATGCACTCTGAATGAAATCACGCGTGAAATGTACGATTTATGTAGGTTCTATTTAATAAGAATCCATAAATAAATTCCAAACCCCATAACAGCATATTTAGGCACGATCCATTTGACATGAAAATATCGCAAACATTGGGTTTCTAAACATAAGCAGTGAACTGCTTAAATGTAGAAATAATTTAAAAAATACGTCGAAAATAAACAGAAAAAAAAAATCAGAAAATATCAAGATGCCAAACAAACCCAGGTCTCCAAATTGCTACACAGATTGAATATATATAACATCTTAAACATATATCGAATGTTTAATTAAACTGTCAGTGGGGATATCCATCGTGGCTTAAATTATAAGCTGAGGCCTAAAGGAGTTTTAATTTCAGATTAGGAAGAAATATGGAGAGATCAAGCCCAGACAAAGTGGAGACCTAAGAAATATTGAGTCCAGAAGTCAGGTTTAAATTATTTAAGCTTAGGCTGAAATAATTGGTGATATCCACTGCGGAAGCTCAGGCTTAATGACAAACTTAAGCCTAGGCATAACAGCGAAATTTATTATTATCTGGAATTCAAAAGGATGCAAATTGCATTAAAAATATTGATAGTTAATCACAGACAGAATTAGCAAGCCTTTACTGTGAACTAAATGGATATCTCTGTGTTTGCTAAGCCAAGGCTTTATTTTAAGCCAAGGTTTAAAAAAAGTCTGAGCTTGACCCTCAACTTAATCCGAGTTGGAACTCACAAAAACGTTTAATACCAGAATTTTGTCTACAGATATGGCTTACATATACTTTGGCTTAAAATAATTCCAGGCTAATTTAGACTGCAATGGATATCCCCACTTTAAGTGATCTAAAAACCTGAAGTGTTCCCTGGTCAAAATTATTTTGATATATACATAGCCTGACATTTGCATTTGCAATTAAATCTTAATTATATTGGAGCTCTTTTTTCCCACTTTTCGAAAACCTCGAGTTAGTCTAAAAAATCATATATTTGGACATGTCTGGATGATGTGTTCGCACTATTTGTAGACCATCCGCAGTTTTAATTGGCCCAAATACTTCTTTCCAAAATACATGTACTATTTCCATTGATGGTAAATCAAGACTTATAAAGGTGACCATATTGCGGATGTCCTTAAGAGGGGGTAGGGGGTGTCTACCAGCCATTTAACAACTTGTGGACAGGGGGAAAGGGGGAAAGACATTATGGACGTCCACAAATGATGTTGTTTTCTGGACAGCCTATAGTTTGGGAAGGTTTGGCGTAAATAGACAACATATGAACAGGAGAAGGGTAGTGGTCAATTTTTGTAGAAATCTGGGGACGTCCTTTTGAAATGGCCCCTTTAAAAGTAAACAAAACACAATTTATAGAATGAACCTTTGCATGCTCCAAGTTTTCTGGACACCCTACGGAGTGAGGGGGAGGTCTAGGATTAAATAGACAACAAGTGGACAGGAAGAAAGGGGGAGAAGGGGGGGAAATTGTGGTCAATTTTTGAAGAAATCTGGGGACGACCTATTGAAATGGCCCCTTTAAAAGTAAACTCAAAACAATTTGAGACACAGTATTTGAGTACAGTTTGCTACCAATATTAGCAAACTAATTTCTCTGACTTTCCCTGACCAAAGCTTTCCTTTTTCCCTAACCAAAGTTAGCCATTTTACCAGATCAAAACTATCATTTTTCATAAAGGCTTACTATAATAAGGTTTATCCAGTTTACATCTTCAATATAATTAAAGGCATTTTAGAAAAAAACTTCTTTTTTTTTAAATTTGAAGAAATCGGCCTTGCCACAAATTAGTCTTCTTCAGCTGCTTTAATTCATGGTCTATTTCTTCCTCTTTCAAATTCTTAATTTTAGTTCAATGTCACCACGAGTCAAGCAGCCACAGATAGTACAGTGCTACCAGACTGCATCTGTACTAATTTCCTTGACAAATCACCGAAATGTGCACTATTCCCTGACATTGATTCCTGAAAGTTATTTCTACCCCCTGAACACATAACAATAGAAGCAACTCTGGGCACAAATCAGAACTACCACGAAACAACGCGTAATACAATTTCTTTTCTTTCACTATTATTATTTTTTTCCCCATTGATCCAATCGACAGTTTATGAATAGTTCTCACGAGTTGCATGGACAATTGTATGTGATAAATCGCGATGCCAAGAGGTATTTTTGTGGGTTGGGTTCGAAGAACGCATATATCGAGAGAAGTAGTTTTTTTTTTGGTTCAATTGGCATCTATATATTTTGTCGATAATTTTCAATTTCTAAATGGATCGGTGCTACTTTCATATTTTCTAAAATTATGTACATGAAAAGTAAATTGTGTGCCAATGCTAGTTGCATGCAAATGTTCTTCTCCCCAAGAGCCAACAAATTCCGAAGAGTATTTTTGAAATTTAATCAGATATATTGCAGGTAGCGATGCGAGAAATCAATATTTCTCAACCCGGTAAAATATGAAAGTAATATTAGTCATAGCGGAAACACATCTATCATAAGAGAATTTCAGATAAATTGCTACATGGACCTAACACAAGGGTAACAAAGAGTCCACTTAAATCATCATCTCAAATAGTTGAGCTCGTAAAAAGAGCAATTGTTGTAAATTGAAAATGAAAAATTTAATTTTTGTTATTCCGCTATGTTTAGCTACAATGAACAATCATTTTTGTGAAAAAGACATTTACTATAAAAGCAATCTTGAAAACACGAATGTTGACAATATAAATTATTAATTTCGCTTAGAATTTGAAGTGCAATGTAATTAAAACGGTTTCTGAAATGTAATATTGATATTGTAATAAATGTAATCATCCATCATTGCAATGTGTATATTTAGAATGAATAATTATGTCAAGAAAGACATATAGGATACAAATCTGAAGATGGATTCAAGTTTATGTCGTATATTTACTTTGGTCTTAAATAATCAATTCAAGCATTTTTGGTGGACTGAAGGATTATTAAACATAATGACGCAGGTTAGCACAAATATTAGACAGTTTTATAATTTAGAGGGTCAGCTTTAGCCGTCGACAGAAAAATTCCACGTCATGATATTTTGGGAGAGGGAGATGGGGTCCAGAATCTTGGAGTGGGCATTTTGGCCATATATTTATTGCATTTTCCCCTAACAAAATTTGCACCTTTAATGCAGAAAATCTTGCGTCTTTATTTTAGAAAATTTGCGTTTTCGCATTAAAAAAATGTGTTTTTACTTTAGAAAAATTGCGTTTTTACCTTAAAAAATGTGCACCTTTAATGCAAAAAAAATTGCACTTTTATCTTAGAAAAGTTGCGTTTTAACCTAACAAAAATGGCGTCTTTACCTTAGAAAATTTTCACCTTTAATGCAGAAAAAAATTGCACTTTTATCTTAGAAAAATTGCGTTTTTACCTTAAAAAATTAGCGTTTTTACCTTAAAAAAATAGCGTTTTTACCTTAAAAAATAGCGTTTTTACCTTAAAAAATAGCGTTTTTACCTTAAAAAATAGCGTTTTTACCTTAAGAAAATTTCGTTTTTACCTTAAGAAAATTGCGTTTTTACCTTAAAAAAATAACGTTTTTACATTAGAAAATTTGCACCTTTAATGAAGAAACAAAATTGCATTCTTACATTAGAAAATTTGCGCTTTCACCTTTAAAAAGATTGCGTATTTAGCTAAGAAAAATTGCGATTTTATCTTAATAAAATTGCGTTTTTGTCTTAGAAAAATTGCGTTTTTTACTTGAAAAATTGCGTTTTTAACTTATAAATTTGTGTCTTTACCTTAGAAAAATCACACTTTTAATGATAAGAAACCAGTTCCATAGCAGAAATATCACACTTAGAGTACAAAGGTAAAATTCTCATTTTATATTTTACCAATTTAGCCTGAAATTTTTAAAATTTCTTGGGTTTCAGGGGGGGAAGGAGGAAAGGAGGGGAATTTATCTCTAAGATCCCCCATATATACGGCCTTGATATTCGGTAAAAAACACCATGAATATGAAATAGTTTTGGCAGAAAGTAGTTCATGGTCCGTCTTGATAAATATAGATAAAATGTTGTTATTCAACATTTTGGTGTCTCGTTGCTAAATGTGTATCAATAAAACTGGAAAACGTTAGCCAACATCACTATTAATACAATTTCAAGACATCTGCCATATCGTGCCCAAAATCTCGATTTTATTGGTCAACTTTATTCTGTTTATAACTGGAAGCCATGCCAAAGACTAATGAAAAAAATCAGTTTTCCAGTAATCGAATTCCTACATACGGATATTCAGTTCAATCTATGGATTCAGCGCTGAAAATGACATTTTATGTGCAGTAACATTTAGGCTTTTCATAAAACATAGTTGGAGACTTTGTGGCCAAAGTGCTTCAAAGTTCCATAAAACGGCCAAATGACGATGCTCAATGGTTTAATGTAGAAATATAAGGGGCTATAAAGTGATGTATTACTTTAGATACTCTTACTTTCATTCTCGTTCATGCACTTGGTCCTTCAGTCCAGACTTAAAAGCCATAGCCAAGTTGTAATGAAGTGAGATTTCACTAATAAGCAATAAAACCAGGTTGCTCTTATTACTTCTGTTAAAGACATTATTAAATATTACATAAACGGAAAGAGGATTGTCATTACAGTAATGTTATTAATACGTAAACGCGGTTTATGAAGATGGGCTGCTCCAACAAACATGTTCACACAGAGAAACCTCGCATAACGAGAATAATTCGCTCCGGAGTCTTACTCGTAAAGCGAAACACTCGTTAATTAAGCGAAAGAATTTTTGCAAAATAAATTAGTGTAAAATGAGATAATGCGTTCCGTGCCGAAAAAAATACTTAAAAATTGAAATTGAAAACAAAAATACTTAAAAATTAAAATTTTAAACAAAAATACTCAAAAAAAATGTTATGTGTAACATTTATTCAAAGAAAAATACATATATTTCTACCTACATACATTCATACCTAATTGCTTTTTACTAGAAAACTGCTTAGAGACATGTTTTTGCCGACGCTTCAAAATTTGGTAAAAATGAGTTTGAAAAATGTCCGTTAATTTGCACATTATGCAAATTATCGGACATATTTCAAAATTGTTTATTAATTGGGGTGCAAGGGGTTAATTTTTGAAGGAATATCGGTGACGTCTTTTTTCGAATGGCCCTTAATATCGTACAAACAGAAATGTGATATTCACTTATCAAACAACAGCACATGTTTTTATTATCCCTGGTGAAAAAAACAATAGAAACCAATAGAGATTTATATTGGTTTCTATTGTTATTTAGACACTATTGATTTTAATTGTTTTCTATGCTTCCTGTATTGACTTCTATGGTTAAGCTGTAATGACTGAACAATAGAAAACAATAGATCGAAAACCATAGAAAACAATTGAAACCAATAAAACCAATTTAATTTTTTTATTGATACCAATAGAAAACAACGTTCCAAATAACAACAGAAATCTGTATTGTTTTTTTCACCAGGGATGTGATAAAACAGAAACAAAATATGTAAATCCTACGTTAACTATGCATTCTATTCCTGTTGGGATGATAATAATAATCGTAAGGTTTAAAATACCCTTACTTGAAGATGTGTGAATATTCTTGTATACGAGGTCCCCATTTTAGAACCAAGATGGCCGCCAAGTTTCGTGGGTTGACCTAACCGCGTCTAATTAGCAGAGATTTAACCTTAGCAACAGAGTAAAATGCAGATTTGTGAATTTTTAAAGAGCACGATGAACGTAAGCTAGTAAGATGCCTACTTGAGCACGTTCAATTCTAATCTCATCTTCCCCTTTCTGCCCTAAAGGCAATCGATTGGGCCAAGGCGGTCATCGCACAATGATATCCCATAATGCCACAGTAAAACCTCATCGAATGCCCTATAGATGGGGATCTTCTACTCCAGATACAAACCTTAGATGTGTCAGGCCCGTGGCAAATGTCTAAAACTGGGATTTTTCCAACAACAAAATAAGAGACATGTTTAGTCTCTTCTTCGAGGTCTGTATTTAGCCAGCAGATTAAAGGGACGCAATTTTAGAGTTGCAATTTGCAATTTCGCGACTGCTGGTTTAATGCACGCTTAAATGTTCGCATTAATGAGTATTTAGAGGTGGCACGAGTCACAATCAAAATCTCGATCAATATGCTAATTTCAAACTTTGCTTTGTCAGTTTTTAGAAAACTGGAGAAACGCCATGAGGTTTTTGGTCCCCCTTTTAACCTCAACTTCAGCTACAACTTATCGTTTTCACTAGGAGGCAATTACTTCAACGCTTTCAAATTTTCAAGAACATACATCTACACGATTGAAGAACATTATAAATATATTATGAAAGTTATAGATTGAAGGTTATGAAAGCATCAAACTTTCTATATTTTTCAATAAAAATTTGCTATAGAAATAGCTAGTTATTTGATTTTTTAATTGTTAGATTCACTGCATTAAAAATAAGAGAATGCCCAATTAATAATATGTACTACTAATATTAAAATCCAAAAAAATAACATTATAAGACATTATATATTATAACATTATAAGATTATGTTATCGAATTTTTAGAGATTATATAAATCTGAGTGTCGAAATTGAAGAATCATACATGTGTGGATTTTAGTGTGATTTTCGAGTGTTGCTGTAACTTTTAAGAAAAAATGTACTTTAGTTTACATTTACTTTATTCATTTATATACTGCTCTTTAATATATATTGTATTACAAGTTATTATATATATATCTTTAATATATATTAGTTTATCAAATTTTCAAGTTTGTACATCTTGTATTACTCATAAATTAAACAACATAATAAAATGCAAACCGTTTCTAACAAGTTAATAATTTAGTGATATAATAAACAACATTTACATAACCTATTAAAATCGAGACATTTTAAAATACAGTGAAACCTCTGTTTACGAACGTAATTTAGATGTTTCTTGTATTTACTAAAATTCAGACCATCGATTGTTGGTTCGGAGAAATGTATTAGTAAACTAAAGCATCGTTCGTAAAGCGAAACAACCTGACGTGTTTGTATAAACAGACGTTCGTAAACCGAGGTTTCACAGTATTAAAACCAGTATTATATAGATACAAAACGTGATGGAGGCTTCTTACTGTTTTAATTCAGCAAAACTAGGATTAGTTATTCTTAGTTTGGTTGACTGCATTAATTTAGTTAAAACTTTTGTCAAATGTTGAATTTTATGCATCTTTGCAGTGTTTTTCAACAGGTTGTTCAGTTTTCTAAATGTCTTTATGATCTTATAAATGACTTTTTACTATAAACTTTTACTTTTAGTTATATTTAAACCGCTTTGTCTGAAAATAAAAGTTTTTTTTTAGTGTACAGATAAATGTAAGATTATTGTTTTTTCTGTAAATAAACAAGTGTTTTTTCATGTGTTAAATAAATATTTTGTTTAGTTTGATAGTATTTTTTTTAGTTCGTTTACAAAAAAAAGCTGAATAAATAAATTTCTGAACAAGTTGCGGTTTCCAACATCTTGTAAAACCCATATTTCATATTATAAGAAATTTTCCTCAATGTTTTTTTTGCGGTTAACTTATTGTAAAGTATTTTTTTCTATATAACCATTTGAAAATCTTTGGAAGATCTCGATTGAAAACATAAAAGCGTATGAAAACGGAAGTTATGCAGCCTAGGATTTAGTCCTTCACCACAACTTATGTTGTTTTTTCTAACGTCGAAGTACGATTACAGAATTCTTAACATTAAGTACCAAAGTTTGTCGATTGAATTGAACTCCTGCGCCGGCGCAATGATTTCGTATATATTGAATCCTAGTTTTGCTATATATGGTTATGGTAGTTGCCAGGAAGCGTTAGTCCACAGGAAATATGTCCGTTTTTCCTCCCTAGTGACCATGAGTGATGAGAAGGCCACTGGCCTTTCCTTGAGTCCATTTAATAATATCTAAACCCACTTTGCAGGAGGCAACGGATTGGATCCAAACATCGCTCATATATACCATAAAAGTAATGCTAGCTAGAAATATGCTCACCTTAACTGAAGATTAAGGGATCTTGTGGGCAAAGCTGAAAATATGAGAAACGCTGATTTCCAATTTGCAAACATCCGTTTTCGCGCATTATTACACTGCCTACATGAATTGCGGGGGGCGCACTATTCTGCAATTTAGGCAATTCATAGTGTATACTGAAGCATACTCAACTTATACATTTGCCAAACCTTTTTTCTTGGGCACCTCTTCACAAATTATGCAGCTTGGATGTTTTCAAAACATCGAATATCCAGGGTAAAGAACTTTAAAATCATTTTTATTTACAAAATAAATGTAGCGTTATTTTAATTCGCCAACGTGGATAAGCCATCACCTTATATAACGTCAGTTTTTGTTCATCTAAACTTTAACACTAAACATCGTTGTAGAGGAGGAGTATATCAGTTCAAAAATGTTTATTTAGTACAGTGATCAGATTTGAATCTTGAATTGATAGACTTGAATCCTTCAAGTACTTCCTGCGTGAAGGACGTTTAAACATGGTCACCAGTCAAATTGTTTTGCACCATCAAATTGCACACTTCATGGTTTCTATATATTCCCATAATCACAATTTTCAATTTTGCCCCTGTTAAAAAAATTTAAAGAGGAGGGGGAGGGGGGATGGAGCAGACAATTTAGTCACGCTGTATATGTATATATTACATTTTATTACAATGTAATACATACAAATGGATTGACCGGTTTAATTATTATTTGTATCCTTTCTTTATATGTCATTATTAGTCTATTTTAGTGTTCTTTAATCATTTTTAGATCATGGCACACTGAACACGGGGCTACAATTGTCAGTGCACATCAGACATTTTTTAAAGTATAGGTTTACTATAATTTTCTCAATAATACATGAAATGCATGAAAAAGATGTTTGAAACAAAATAATTTAATGAGCAAGAAAAACAATCAATTGAAATTTAATGATTTATGCAATATACAGGGTGTTTCATTATTATGATCTGTCCAATATATCTTCCAAAACAAAACAGTAAATCGTAATAGTTATCCGAATTTAAGATTAATATCATAAACTTGCCTTTTTAAGTTATGCAAGAATTCAGTGACCCCCCGACCCACTGTGACATTTGAAATTGTGACCTTGAACATCATGTCCCTCACCCTGCTGGATAAATGAGGTTCTACTTTAAACTAAGCTATACTTCTCGACTTGGCCCTCTGGTGGCAATTTTAGACTACGCTATACTTTGAACACACACAATATATGGAAATTATGGGATACATAAATTGACATTCTGATGTATTTGCAATTTTAGGTTTTACTGTAGACGTGGACTTTCTTATTGATCCCCGATATATCGGACGTTTGCATGCCAAATAAAATACATCTAAAAACGAAATGAATATCCCCACCCTTAAATTTTAAATATTTTTCACTTTCATGAGTATGCCCATCGTAAAGAGGTTTTGAGCTCCTGAGGCTATATACAAGAGCTGCTGGTGTGTTAATCTCGTTTTCACACGCAGCACAGCGAACAATAGTTGCCTCCGTATGTTTATTTCCTTATAAAATAGCCTTAATTTGAACAATAGATAGATTGATTGCAATAGTGACAGCAACAAGCCCACACTATTAGCAACCAACAGATGGATATCGATTTTGCGCTGCTTTAGGCCTAAAATCGGTGTTAAAACTTGAATCCTCGAAAGCTTAGCATCGCCGTGTCCTGTTTTTTAGATCCTGATTAAGGAATCCTTGATCGTTGCGTGGCGATTGAAACAATGTGCGAAATTAATTCAAAAATAAAAAGCCTCGCGAGCAATTACGATAACCGCGTTCGTATAAGCCCGGGTCAAAAAATATTCATAAGCAATAAAATAGCAATTTGTTATTTTTGGACAGCTTAAAAGCGAGCTGCGCAATAATGCAAAAACCGCAACACCAAAGTCATTGTCAACTATACAGTATAATGTCAGAGATGGATTTTACGAAACAAAACTACAGTTTAATTATGATGAAAAGAGCTGTCCATGGTCTTTTTCTCGATAAATGTCCATCTAAAGCAAAAAGGATAATTATTTGCAAGTTTAATATTTTTCATTTAAAAATTTGTCAAAGTACATTCAAATGCTTTATAATAAGGAAGTACAATAATCTACTCATCGATTAGAGTAATTTTCTTTAAGAAACAATATTTTCAATGCCTCATTTTCGTAAATATTGTAATATTATACATCTCCAGTAAGTGATAAAATGGTCGAAGTCAAATTGTCTTCAAAAGCTTCTTTTTAGTGACAGATTTAGAAATTTTTTATAAAAATCTGTTCTGCATGCGTCACAAACCCTCAGAAAAAATCTGAGGTAAAAGGTTGAAATCCATCAAAGTCAAACTTGTCTCCGACTGAATTTCTGTTTTCTGCCATTCCTCAAATCGTGATAAAACCGTAGAAAAAAAAAACCGCTTTAACATTTGCTCAACTCGAGATATTGGCAGTCGAATGTTAAAAGACAGATGCCAGTGGACTTTAATAAAATCATCAAAAAAAAAATATATACGGCCATAACTATGGGATATATATAGGAAAATACGTGTCACCTTAATAGTTCACCCCAGACATTAAAGATGAAAACGCTAAAAGAAAGAATTCAGGAAATGTATTCCCTATACATATATACAAAGTATACAATCAATATTTCCAGTGGTCAACATAACCGAAAGTATATTAGGAATGAAAGTTCATAGATCAAGATTTATATTAACTGCATATACAGTGAACACTTTATTCGTTGAAGCACAAATAATAGGGCATAAAATAGATTCAGTAAATTGAAAATTGCATACACTGCATTGAAGATGTAGTAAATATGTTATCCCGACATACACATGTACATGTACTGCAGTGGAAATTATATACACTGTGAGCCAAAAAATACGATGCCAAAAATAAAAAAATGCACTTCTCGACCAGCCCTTCTCAGGAAATTCTTTCAAAAACTTTCTTGCACAAAATTTCTTATTTTCGTGTAAAACTTAATGGAAGACAATGTGCTATTTGTATGACACCAACTGTTTTCGTCTTCATTGGCAATTACAGACGATTCCGCTTAACTGGGCCACCGGTTAATTGGGGCAGCTGCTTATTTAGGCCAAATCTCAAAGAACAGAAATTAACCCAAGGAACCAACAGTAAATTTACATGTTTAATTGGGACAACATTCCGCTTAATTGGGTCATTAAATTTAAGA
>JAQGBW010004259.1:0-14156 GCA_034698625.1 Julus scanicus
CCATTACCACATTTTTGACGGCCGGATGCTATTTGTCCGGCCTCACTTTTGTACGGAGCGTGTGAACCTGGCATTAAACTGTTACATTCGTGTCAGTTCTCTTTAGTTTCACTTTTCGTTCATGGATGGCAGTGCAATCGTACGTGTTGTAGCGCCATCTATGGACTCGGGTCGAAAACAACTTAAGAATCAAATCTTTAATGAACAAAATAATAAAAACGAAAAGCCTACAACACTGGAGAAAAGGCATATCCTCCAACTGGACCCAGAGTAAAATACTGGAGCAGCCAGTCAAAGGAGTGCCCACTGTGTAGGGCTCCAGTTGAGGATATCGACCGACCATGTTATACGAGTTTGTGCAATACTTGGCTTTACCAACAAAGAAGACTTCAAATTACCCTCCCTGAATTACAGTCCATACTAGCAGCATGGTATAAAGCACGCCATATGGCAGCTACCGCTGGTAGTACACAGATTAGTACACTAATGTGCATTGGTCTAATTTTAGACCCTCCGTTCCAAAGGAGTGACTCAATTTAAGCTAAATAATAATGGTTGAAAAATTATAGAGCGTTAATTTCCAACACCAGTTTTCCATTGCTTTTATTTACGCTATATTAAGTATTGTGTTGTATTATCCTCTTTAGTTGTGCCATCCCTTTACAGGTGGCACTGTATCCTCCAGATGCAGCCCCATCTCTATATACAAATCTAAACTTCAGGAAAAATGAACAAACTAAATTTCTCCCCCATTGTTTGACAAGATAAGGAGAATTTCCGGGATTAAATTCCTCAAAAACTGTATCGAATTGGGTCTCTCAATCATGTGGAAATTCCTTACTGAAGTATTTCTTTATCATTATTCAACGCTATTTAGGTCGGAAAGTTGTTAGACTTAGTAGCGGTCTGTATTGTGTTGTATGCATGGCGATTGCAAACAGTCGAAAAAAAAATTAATTGATGAATGTTTAATTTGTTTGAATAACCCTATACATGTGTATTAAATTCCCAGTTATTGCAAAAGAATACAATTTTAATTTCTGAAGTGTTCAGTAATATCTTTGAATCACCTTGTATACGAATTAAATGACGTGTATGAATTATTACAACAATATTTAACTGGACTAAATAAATCAGACAATCTCGATTTTAAAAAAGTAAAAGAAAAACTGGCTACCGACTGGTTTTGAACCCCGAACCCCTAGTTCACGAAGCCCACATCTTAGGTAATGAGCTATCGTAAATCACATTCAAACATACAAAAAAGGTGTAGCAATTCACATGTTTAACGTACGCTTCAGGTTTTTTTTTTGCTGTTGTCGGTAAAATTGGATATAAAATTTTACTGTTAAATTGCAGCAGTAACAAAATTTTAAACACAAAAATGTGCTAATGTACAAACCAATTGTTGATGATGTTTAAATGCCAATCCCCGTATTAGCATTTCTAATGTTGTGAATTTGTGCACTGTTCTAGGGGAGCAAGCCCACTAAGAATGGTTCAATCGCTAAGGAAGAAGGTGATGGCCCAGACCTGGCCGCTCTCGACCCATTTGCCGATGATGATGACAACGAAAATGAGAAGCTCAAGGCGATGGCCCAAAAGTTTGAGGAAAAATATGTAAGTCCCTTAGACATAACTGAGTATTGTTGAGGATCAAAATTTTGCATTAAACTTGCTGTTACAACAAAATATGGATTCAAAAGGTGATCCTACAAAATTTCATTTATAACAAATATTATATTTCAGGCCCCGAAGCCTTCAAAGAAACCCTGGCGCAACAAGGTGGGTCGCATGGAGGACTATATCGATCTCGGGATGGGTTACGATGAGACTGATCCCTTCATCGACAACACGGATGCAGTGAGTAAATGCTTGCTTACCTTTTGCTCGGTTTTTTCCAATCCTCGTTGTTACATGTCTCGTTTTCTCCCCTTAACTTCAAAGTACGACGAATTGGTTCCATCGACGTTAACCACGCAATTCGGAGGATTCTACATCAACTCAGGGAAATTGGATTTCAAGGAAGTGCAATCAGAGTCTTCCTCGGAGGAAGATGTGATTCAAGATCCTAGCAAAAAGAGAAAGGTAATAGACTTAGCGTAACTGCGTTATTTTTTATTTATTTCATTTGCATATTGGCTCAAAACGCAAATTTATGCTTTTTATGAATTGTGCACTCGTTAAGATGACATCTCAATTCCTAACTGACCACATGATTTGTATCATGTGGTCAATATGGAAATGGAGATGTTTTGCTGATATGGGTTGTTAGATATACATGCAGCAAAATTTGTGACATGGTCAGGAGAAAAATTTCAATGCTATGTCTTTTAAAAAAACATTTCAAATCTATCATGAGTAATTTAATATTCATTAAAATAATTTTCATAAATCAAGAAACAATTGCAATTTAAATATTATAAGTTCTAGAATTTCCAATCCTTTTTTTAAAATTATGTGTCATGACAGTCAATAATGGATCACATTGCATTGTTTCATTTTATCATGTCATCACTGTGTTTGTTGGCAACGTTTCTTAGATGTTTTAATGAAATTTTGTTTTGTATTGCATTAAGTCATCAACTTATCTGCAACAAAATGCAAAAAAAATATCGAAACATTGCAACGCTATACATTTTATCCAATTGTGTTTTGAAGGTCAATTATTGTAGATAATGAATGGACTTGGATCTTTCGTAAGAAAGTCATAAGCTCAATATCCACAATGACTAAGTTTAAAAAAGAAATGCGTTACATCATTACAACTTACTTGAACAAGATAATTTTGTCTCCATGTACAAACATCTAGTTTTATTATCAGATTCAAATCAATTTTGAAATACCAAATATTCAAAGTGGTGAAACATACTTAAGTTTTCATTGCTGTGCATTTAGAAATTATCAGTTTCTTACAAGGAAAACACTTTGAATGTTAAACGTTTCTGACATCAGACTTGATTTATGAAACCATTACAAATGCAAAACATTTTGTCCATTTGAAATGATTCGGTTTACAGTTGCGAGGGTGTTATTTCCACATGACAAAGAAATGACAACTTTTCAGCTAAGTGATTCTTTTAAATCGAATTTAAATTATAACAGCGAACGTGTGTTGTTTTGTTTACCCATGACCATCGAAACATATTCCAAAAATCGAAGGAAATAACAAATTGTCATTAGGGGAACCGCCATTCAGAAAGAATGTCAATGCAGCTGATATAACTAATTCCTGTTACTGTTATTATTTTTCAGAAGAGACGTTTAATAGAGCTCGAGAAGGATAGTAAGATAAGGCGCAAGAAGAAGTTTATAAAAGATGGCCGTGAGGGCGATTTTGTGCCCAAGAAACGAGGCCGAAAACCCCTGGAGCGAATGGACGGGTTAGTTTTATGCCTCGAATACGAGTGAGTTTCTTTACGCCTAAATGTCATTGCCGGTGATACATTTTCAGTTCCTTAATCCAACCTAGGAAAAAGCAACCTACCGTCGCTGTACTTTTGCAACACCACAAAGCACAGCAACGACAGCAGTCACCTCAGCCGGCTTCACCCGCTCAACCATCACAGCCCCAGATTCAAGCCACGATTGCAGCCGAGTTGGCCCTTGTTGCTGCTGGTCTCGGTAATAACACTTTCTATCAGCTTCTGCCATGTATAAATTTAATTTCACATAAACCTCTTATTTTATATTAAAAATATCACTCGTCCTCCGTTAAATATACACATGCTCAATGTTGAGTTATTTTAAATCGGCTTTCTAAATTTCTGTCTTATCGTTAATTAGTTGGGGCAGGTGAATTGGCGCAAAGACCTGAAGGATCCATTCACGACATCATCGAATCGGTGGTTGGCGCTGTGCGCGATAAAGAGCTAAATAGCTCAGAGTTGCAGCAAAACACACACTCGAACAGCAGCACCAGTGAGAGTGACGATCCTTCGTTCGTGCCACAAACGGGCGGATGCCCCAAGCTTCCCGAAGGTCTAACGGATGACATGGACGAAGCCATCAAGCAGATTAAGGTGGCTGCTCTTAAATCTGCTGAAGGGAAGTGCAAGTTTTTCTCCCACGAGGTCAACAACATCCTGCTCAAGTAAGTTATTTTAATCTTGTCAGTCTCTGAGAACGTAAAAAGGCGAATTTTAAGTAACGTGTATACGTATTATTGCAGCATCGAGCTGATGTCTAGGGATCTGTCATGCAGTCAGAGGTCGACCGTTTACGGCCATCTTGCCTCCCACCTCCCCTGTACAAAAGAGACGTTGCTGAAAAGGGCAAAGAAATTGAGGATAGAACAAGAGGATGGTAAACTGCGAGAGCCAATGAAAAGATTGAAACTAGGTGAGCATATCTAGTGCTAGCAGAAATAATACTAGTACACCTATAATAATGGTTGTATCCTAATACCAGTTTAATCCATTGTTAGCAATTGATGAAGCCATGGTCAGCCTGGAAGAAACTTACAAATCCCGATGTTTGGTTGCAGCTGAAGGAGGGTAAGCCAGTGAGATTGTCTCGAGAAATTCATCAGGCATAGCAATAGTTTTTAATGTTTGCATCCGTTTGAAACAGTGTGAAAGTCATCAAAGGCTTAACTTCGAGTGACGAGGAAGAGAAAGGAAAAAGTCTGGAATACTTTTTCGACGAAGAAAACGATCAGTCGAGTCAAGAAGAAGAAAATTTGGTGGAAGGAGTGAAGTTGATAAGAAAGAAGTTTCAGTGGAGCGATAAAATTCGGTACGAAATCCTACCCTCTTATACCTTTGAAATGCTTCATTTGGCGCTAACATTTTAAATTGGTGTATTTCAGAAAATTGTTATGTGATGTTGTGCAAATCAAAATGAAGTGTTTCGAAGTGTCGAAGATGAGGACGCAGTCAGCCGAAGAGTACCTGAAATATTTTTTAGAAACCGAAGTCAAACAATTATGGCCTAAAGGATGGATGACCATAAGGTTTATTTTCATGACAAAAATTGCTAATTTATTTTAATTGCTGGAAGGATACTTTTGTGGCAAACTAATGTTTCATACTTAAAATGTGTAGAGATATGAGCAAATTACTGAATGCTAAACAGTAGTTTTTATAATTGCTTTAAGTTTACAAGATAAGTAAGAAAAGAAAAAATCTGGGAATGCTCATAATTTTTTTTGATGCTTAAAAATTCAGTTTAGTATAGGAAAGGTTACTTCCAAGTTAAAATTGAATGGATGATACAAAATTTTATTGTTTCTAAACAAATTGACATTGATTTGCCACAAAACATTTGTATATCGCTAATATATTAATGAAATAAACCTCGATTTTTTTTCCAGAAAACTGATTAAGGAGACTAGGTTGGTGCACGCTCATTTAACGTAAGTCGTTACTTTAACCAACAAAATATTGCTACAAGTTTGAGCTGATGTATTCTTTTCTTAAGTTTAATACTTTTCGGTGTTTCCCATATGCAAACTGCATTAATCCACTTTCTCCTATCTCTATTAAAACTTAACTTTTAGATAAAAACGGGCAATTTGATTTCCTAAACAGTTAGTTTAAAATAAATGAAACCTGTCACTAAATGTTTTTTTTCTTTGTCAAAACAAAAACTAACGAAATTTATTATTATGAGAATTTTGACAATTTAATTTTCGCATACAAAATAATGTGTTCTATATCACGAATTCCAGTTTTAAATTATGCCAGTTACGTTTTGTAAAGCATTGCATAAAAGCAATTTGTATTTTTTTTTTATATAAGTAACTTTCACAAGGGGAATAAGTGTGTCAAAATGTGATTCTTATTTAACGGACATGTACATAAAAATTATGGTTATTAAACATTGCAAATTTTCCCCACATTTGAAACATTTATGTGAACAAATGGCTCATAGCAAAACTGGCTGATAAATCCATCTGTTTAAGTTAATTGGTTAATTTATCATATATTTGCTATTTGTCAATAGCAAATGGAGAACATTTTCTAAATCTAAAATAAGGAAAAAGGAATTTCCATATGTAATAAGCTCTGTATAAAAAAAAAATGCCTGTTTAGGGCAGCAGTGGGCCATTGCAAAAAGGTTCTGCTGATTATAGGTTGACCATCCCTACCCTAGAGGAATGCCATGACAATTTAGAGCATTATTTTGCATGTCGCAAGTGAAAAAAGATTGAAAAACAGTTCTCTAGAAAGTGGTTCTTAACTCATGCATTAGATCAGGGGTGGCCAATGAAAGCTCACCGCTCCACCATATAGCGGAAAATATCTCAGTTTTTTCCTAACAAATTCTCAGCCAATTTAATACACCTATACCTCACTATGCGGCCGCTCTTTATACGGCATTTTCCCTACAATGGCACTTTTTAAATTAGCCGTTAACGGCTTTCGCTTTACAACCAACTTTTCCAGAACTTATCTAGGCCATAAAGCGAGGTTTGGGTGTACTGTAAATTGTGAAAATCATGTAGAACATGATGGTATTGGCCTTCTGTTCAGTTTTCGCATTTACACACGTTCATCAAATTTTACATGAAACATTTTAGAGTATCCTGTGTTTATGTGGTTTTCTTCGTTATTTTCAGTTACCGACCGAAACGCAACCTTCTAGCGGTCAAGAAGCTTTTGCCGGCCATCAGCCTTCTGCCGTTGGGCAACATCACCTTGAAGACTGTGCCTGCAGATTCCATGGACTCATTGCCGCACAGCGCTGCACTGTTGAAGACCATCCAGCTGTCATGCGCAGCTTCATCTTCAGTAGTAATCAGCAACAGTAACGCCCCCTCATCCCATCAGGGAAGCGTCGTGACTTCGTCGCCCTCCACTCTAGTGCTGACACCACACGTGTCAATCACTTCCACCTCCAGGACAATGGTTCCGGCCACTTCCTCATCCCTGCGTGATCCGGATCCCCCCTCCATTGTGGTCACTCCCATTTCCTGCAAACCCCAAACAGCAAATCTGACTGCCAGCTCCATCCTGCAGAGCTCGTCTGTGACCAGCGTGATACAAAGCGTGGCCTCTAGTTCTGCCAATTCATCCCTTGCATTCCAACCTTCCTCCAAAGTGCCACAAGTCCCTGTCATATCCGCCACCACGACTACGGTTGCATCGCCACTCGACAGCCCCAACAAAACGAGCCGAATCGGTTATAAATCTCTGTTCGACACTTCCGTGGTTTCGGCCCTGGCCAGCGGCGAGTGCGTTCCAAAGTTTGGAAATACCTCGGGAATGTCCTCGGCCAAAGACATTTTAAGCGAGATAATAAACAAGAGTCTTGCCGGGTACTCTAACTCCGACAAACTCTCCAGCAGCTACAAGTACCAAGACAGTCCCAAGTTCGCCGCTTTCCTCAGCAAGCCTTTCGTAGACCGTGGCAGCAATGCCGCGGGAAACCATGCCAAGATGCAGCATCAGGATTCTAAAACGATGTTCACCAACATGAGGAAGCCCTCCCCGACGACAAAGAGTGAACCGCAGCAGCACTCGTGCGCCAGCAATCACGCGGTGAAAACGCAGCAGCAGACAGAGTCCAAGTCGTTGGCATCGGGATATCCAGTGCAGAGGAAATCCCCTCAGATTTCTAAGAGCGACTTTCACGGTGGTAGCAGCGAACAGTGGAAGCCTCAGCCACAGAAGGATGAACGCCACAACTTACAAGAGCGCCACAATGTCCAGGAGCGGCTGGGTGTTGCAACATACGCACAGCAGGAGGAAAGGCGAGCCAATAGTGCCGCCGTGGCTTATGCGGCACAGGACCTAAGGACGCAGTCGCGGCCCTCTGTGGTCAGCGGCGGTGTTTCCTCCCAGAAGACCCACCATAAGGACCTTTATTTGCAGGCAGAGTGCTTGACCCCCAAGATGACCACAGTTCCGTTCCACAGCCTGTACGACATCCAAGGTGCAATCGAGAGGGGGCTACAGGCGCAGGCTGTCCCTTCATCGCCAATAAGTGTTCTTTCCCCAAGCGGCGGAAGCGTTAAGGCTAAGCCGCGGAGCAGTGCCCCCTCACCCAAGTCGAGTTATTATACCAGTACCGATCAGCCCCTCAATTTCAGCACGCCGCGGCAGTCTGTAGCTGCTGTGGACAGAATTAGTGGTAGCGTGAATCGAAATGTGACGCCGCCTCAACAACAGCAGCAGCAGCATGTGAACTTGAGCGCAATTGCCCAAGACAGGTCACGCGGTGGCTCCAGCCCCATATCACCTCCTTCATCCGCAGTTCGAATGGTCAACCTACCTCATCATCAGCAGCCTGGTAAATATGCGAGGCCCAGCAACAGTTCACCACTAAACGAGATGCGATCAAGGACGCCACAGCATGATCAAGGTGGCTATTGTGCATGATACGATGTTGCAAATTTTTTTTTTTTAAATGAGCTCTGCATTACTTTTAAGCTAAGATTTGTAGTAAGATTTTTTAAATCTCAGGGTTCTAGAATTTTCTTTCGACAAAATATTGCAAGCTGGTCATTTCCTAAATCAAAATTTTATATCAAGGATATTGACATGATTAAATTATTTTTCGGTCCAGATTCCTTGACTTTGCGGCAGCATGTCTAATTGTAGATATTTTTAATTTTTCCAGTGTATTTGGAAGGGATTGCCGCTTCTTTTCAAGACTTTCACTACAAAAAAGCGCAGCATAGGAACGTCGACCCTCCACCTACTGGCGGCAGCATCAAGCCAGGTAACCACGGAGGTTCGAAGGTTCACCAACAGCCCTTGCATATCAGTCCATTAGCGCTAACTTTTTTTTTTGTCCTTTTCAGGTGCCATAACTCATTCGGATTTAAATAACCGCAGTCCTCCCGTTGGCCACGTTTTAGTAAATCACAACCTGCCCAAAGTATCGAGCACATATTCAGAACCTGTTCATTCCATTTCTCAGGTAAACACAACTCGTGAATCAAATAGATTTACTCGGGAATTTTGATCAAAACAATACATTGTTCATAGTTTAAATTATAATAAAATATTGCTTTTAACATGCACTACTATTCCTCGTTTTATTTCATTAAGGTATCTTGCCACTTTGATGGGAAGTGGACTGTTAATGTCAAATTTGCTTTTTACGATTTAATGTTGTCTTTAAGTATGATTTATATTTCTTTGAGAATCCGTATTCTTGAATATAAAAAAGCCATTGCAAAAATTACAACATCTAAAGAATAGCAAGTTTTTTGAATATACCGAAACCCACGAAGGTATGATATAGATTACGATGACTGCAGAAAACGCCTAGTTGTCCTAGTATTTTTCACGCAATGAGCAATGTTACAAAGTAAATTTGACCAAACTGATCTTGATATTATCTTTTTTCATTATTTTTACATTAGGGTTATCTTTATTTTTAAGTGTTGGAAAACTGGTAGGGGCATGTTTTGAATCTGTGGCATTAAGAACAAAAATGAAATGACACAATTTGGTTAGTTTTAAGTAATACTCATGGATATATCATTTAAAACATCACATTTTCAGAATATTATTTTTTAAAAATATTAAAACAAAGATAGGCTGCTGCAATTATTCAAATTAAAACTTGTCGCCATTACATAACGACCATTTTGTTAGTCTGTTCAGTGTGTTGAAAAAGTAGTAAAAAGTATTTGCTGTAATTACCTGTCGACACGCGTTTGCTTTGAGTGAAGATAAATCGAGCAGTCGCTGATCTTGCAAAACTGCACCTGTAAAAAAATTCATAATTAATATAATACGATAAATACAAGCATAATAACATCAGAATTTAACTGCCATGTAATTAACTACTTTTCCACATTTTTTACAAGTTTTCCTGAAACAAAATGACTGAAAAATGAGATAAGAAAGATACTTTTAAGGATCATTGGTTAAGGACGATAATTATTCAATAAAATAATATTATCAATTAAATACTCTTGGTAGCATATTTGCAAGCTAGTTGGGACAGTGGTTATGCTATTCGTTATTCAATCGGGAGACCCGGATTGGCTATCTAGACTGATTTTTGCAGTTTTCCTCACATGTTACCCGAGAAATGCCACTATTGTTCCTTTAAATGTTCACTCAATAGGCAAACCATAAAAAACTAATATTACCAATGTTAACTTAGGTGGGCTAAACATCACCTGCATTTTAGATAGATATATTGCTTAATTTGTCCTTGTGTTTACAAATAATTTCTTAAAACTATGTCCAATGCTGCTGCATTATTTTTCACAAATTGAACATTCTGAAGTGGTACAATCATGACAGTATATCTGCTTTATGAAATTAAAATCTGCTTTTTGTTAACTTTGGCAGTTGGTAACAACTGGTCTACCAAAAGCAATGTTGCCGTTAACTTAATTTGACATCCAGCTCGTTAAGTCACTAACGATTTGATCAATCTTTTGTTTTCCAGGGCTGCACAGACATCCCATTTCATCATTACCCTCGTTTCGTAATTCCTCCTACGCTACAAGGAAACAGCAGCACCCCGTAGCCTTTTGTAACCGGTCCAACCGAGAAAACCCTTTCACAAAAATATCATCTTCTAATATCAATTCTACACCTTGAGACCTATGTAAATTTGGATATCAAATGTTTTCACTTTTATCTTTTGTTTTCTCAGATGAAATTCATGATTCAAATTCTTTCATAGTGACCTCAACTTTGTCTGAACGCAAATAGCTAAAGTTGCCATTATATGGTGAATTATGATGAGCATCAGCCTCTCCTGGTGAAATTTTGGAACTAATTATATTAATTTGTAATTATGTTTCACGTAATACCACAAAGTTTCATTCCTTGTTATCCCACCTTTGCTCGAAATTAATCTTAAAATGTTAATAATAATAATAATAATAATAATAAATATGGAAGCCCTTTTTTTTACGTGTAGCCAAAATAAAATGTTTAAGAAATTGGCATAATTTTCAAAAGTTCTTATTAACATTTCCGAAATGATCTTGAATTGTCTTGAAGTTTTGCTAAAAACTAGTTTTTCATGGCTAACAAAAAAATGCTCTGGTGTAATATCCTCAATTAGGTTATTATTAAAAGTAAAATTCCTTTCTAAGCCTCGATTCAAAATTTGACCGATAGAGGCTCGGGTTAAACCTGACTACAGCATTTCACCCAGGCAGGTTAGCCTTAATGAATGTAGCAGTTTAACATTCGCCGCCATATTAATTTCCCTAAAATTTCTCGGCAGTGGCTTTCATTTTTTTTCACTCGTCATAATCGATCTCATAAATATATTTTATACAGATCCCACTATTAAATCCAACACCAATAATCATCCTCCTTTTGTGTTAATGAATGTGAACATTTTGTAAATATGTTTTAAAAAAAATAACGTAAAGTTAGTTAAAAAGATGAGTTTTTCTTCTATATTGAAAGTGAAATCGCCTCGAAAAGTAATCGTATAAATGAGCCATTATTATCGTTTGCGCTTATTAGAAAAGCTCAGTTGTTCTGAGTAAAAGCAAACCAAAAAATGTGAAATTTATGAAACCAATGCATAATAATGATGATAATAAATTTTTGCTTTGCACTTTGTTATCAGTGTCAGAAGCGTGTGAGTTTACTGCAGGTCTTAGAATTGTGAATTGAATACAGTTGTAACATAACCATATCAAAGGGTCGTAATTTAATGGGCTTAGAAAAAGTAAATATTGTTTGAGATAGCCAATTTATTAAGAATGTCTTCTTGGAATTATTTGTCAGATGACCTGCAAACATGTGACGTCCGGCCTCTATGGACAGGGTGTCTCAAATACTGTTTCATTCATGCGTCAAAGCCGTACAGAAAATGATAGATTTCCTACACGAAATACGTTTCGTTCCGCCGTAGGTTTTCGTTAGCTCAAATTGCGAACCCTGACAGAGATCAAACCGAAATGACAAGCTAACAAAAACAGAAAAAAAGCACTAAATACATGGGCCCTATTAAAGCAGTGAGATCGATCCAGGTCGGTATCTCTTTTTTTAGTTACTACACCGAATACAAAAAAAAAAAAACACATGGCGAGTTTATCACTGTCACTGCTTCTCCAGGGTCCCATTAAACGGTGGGATTTTAATCTGGATTTGTGTTCAACGAGGATGATGACAAATTGGTTTCCAGCTAGGCTTCATCAATCACGCTTGCCGAGGGGACGAACTACAATGAGATTATTTAATGAACAGATCTTTAACAATCAATATAACAACACCAAACGTCAGTCAGTCAGCTTTTGCAAAATGCAACAGGCCAACAAACAGTTGATTAAGAAGGATCAAAAGACCATTGAATAAAACGGAATTTTCATTCCATGACATTCTGTATATTAAAAATTCATGAAAATTTGTCGGAAAATTCGTGTACTTACTACGCATTTTAGTAGTAAAAAATTAATAGTTTGACTAAATAGAAGGGATTAAGCCAATAGCTGAAAATGTTCTTTCGCTTTGCCAATGTTGTATATCAAAAACTTGTGAAAACTTGTTCGAATATTGACTTAGTTATGACAGTTTTCATTAACTACTTTTGGCAGCCATTACTAGGCAAGTGATATGAATGTCATGTTAAACATTAGAATCGATTTAGTAAATATATTGGACAATATATCTATATTTATTGCAACTGGAAACATTTTGTGTCCATATAATGTACAGGCCTTTAGCTTCCCCATGCATACAAATACATGACATTTTTTGAAGAAAAAAACCAAAAAACACATGTAAATTTACACTATTATTGCTAAAAGCATGAACATATAGCATACCATATTAAAATATATATAAGACTCGTATAGAGAACAGGTCAGAAATTAAGCATTTCAATATGGAGATATGTATATATGGACATGCACGCAAGGATGCATGATGGTCATAAACTGTGTTGATTCCTGATATTTCACAACAAGATTATATAGTACGGAATGTATATTATGGAATAGATAAAAAAAAACAGTTACGTATTCAGATATGCGATCAATAATTTAAATGCCACAAGCACTGCCATTGCACTAATTATGCACCGCTGAACAACTTTCTAACTCGAAGTTTTGCTTTATCTCCTACGGTTTAGATTTTAAAATCGCATGCGCCATGAAAATGACGTGCAATGTAAATGTTTGACATGGTTTCTGGAGCTCGATCCTCACATGCACATCCTATTCAATGATGTAAGCACATTTTACCTAGCGCCTGAGGTTTTAAATACATTTTAGAGGACCAGACATATGCCCCCCTGTATAATATTGCATGACTTATCCCTGAAAACCATGTACCTATAACCTGAATATAATCCCCCAATGTTTGCATTGGCATGGTGTTTATACATCGTGTTCTGGAGAACATAGCAGGTGAGTGGCGCCCTCTGGCAACCCTACAGATTAGCTCAACAATAGTTCTAAGCCGTTAATTGAATTAAAACGTAACACGGCGGAATTAAAGGGGTTTACACGGCGTAATGGGGATGCTCGCGCTTTTAATCTCCGCAACAGCTTTCGTCAATATTGGCTTTCAACTCGATGACATCCAAGAGTGTCGCTGATTTCCGCCAAACGTCTCGTCCAAACGAAAAGACATCGAAACGTAACGTTTATTTAGACGAGACGAAACATCATTTCATCCGCCGCGCTGCATGTGGAAACCTACATTCTTCCGCTAAACTCGGCGTTTACATTTCCCTAAACCGCATTTTTTTCCCACTTTTCTTGACGTTGTTCGAAAAGTATAAATTTCATGAAAAAATGAACTTTGAATTTGAATATGAAAACTTTTTTCTTCAAAATCGAATGCATGTTCTAAATAATAAGGCGAATGTTTGTCTATGTGCATTTCTGTCCAGAAATGATGATATATGAGCATATACTGTATGTCTATATATGAGACCATAAATGTTTTCAGACTTTAAATGGAAACATGTTTCCGTTAAATAATAGAGTAATTTTCCCCCAATGAAAAGATAATTTCAAATACTCTATAAAGAACTCTTGCAAAAAACTTTTGCTTTTATGTGTTCATTTTGAGAACACTGTAGGTCTTTTTAGGAAAACCCCAGTTATATCACAAAGTTAAACCGCATGATAAACAATGACAGGTTTCTAATTAAGAGTAGGCCTACCTTTTTTTCAAATTTGATTAAAGGGGGATCTGAACCCTATCACTTTCAATGGGTGAAATTTTCAAACCTACTTTCAGCCAAACAAAAAGAGATTAAATAAAAAT
>JAQGBW010004260.1:0-14156 GCA_034698625.1 Julus scanicus
ATAAATATAACAAGACCTAGTTTACGTCGTAAAGAATTTGTATACCTTTTTAGTTTTATTTTAACTTTTTTTGCTTGGAAACTGGGAGAAGTGTAAGTTTGACCCATTGAAATACATGGGAGTGAAAGGGCCTTAACAAGCGGTGTTTCAAAATGCGGAATGCATTCTGGGAAAGCGCGTGTGAACGTTAGTGGCGCCCTCTCGCGTCTTTATCTGCCACAAATTAGTTCCATTTTTTTCCAGTAATCCCATTTATAGTTACAAAAATAAAAATAAGAAATGAACAACAAATTATAGACACGTTAACACCTAGCAGAAAATAAAAAGGGGAAAAAAATCATTAAAACCAGATTTCACGCTATAACTTATCGCTGCAAAAGGGTCATATCGTCACGCTTCACTTGCCATTCAACAAGCAAAAAATGTTATTTATTATTTGAGAACATCTTTTTTCTATTAACTTAAATCGATTTGCCAGATCTCTAAGTCGGTGTTTTTCACCCCATCTTTACTAAGTAATGCGCTAACAACTTTCAAGGCATAATAAATTTAGTTTGTAATAAGGGATTTTCAATTTGGAATACTGAAAAGGTTTTTGATGACTGCCAAACTTACAAGGCACAGATGCGGCCTCGATCTTTACGGCACACCAATTGAAAAATATTGCACTAAGTGAATCTACACTTGAAATTCATCCCTGACATTTTAAATCTTCGAAAAAGGCCTTGGTTTTTGTAGGAAATTAAAAAATAGTCCTAGTAACCAAATTACTGTCCTTATTTTGTTCTATACAGTATAACTCAAGATCCTTAAGTCATAGCGAGCCCGATGGACCCAAATTGAAAACTGCATGAATTGTACTTTTTATTCTGCAAGACCCAAACATTTCCAATATGACCCTTCTACAAAAAATTTAGTACAGTAGAACCTGTCTAAAAGCATACTCTTCGTACCGGTGAAAATATGCTTTTAGACAGGTTCATTTACAGTATACACGGATCCCAAGTCGAGACCGACACATTTTATGCTTTTAGGAGGTTATTCATTTATACAGGATGCATTTAGTCATGTTCTACTGTCAGGTTCACTCCCCACCTGTCGCATACTTTGGATTCTATTCAACATTATTTCTAATGAAACCATTTGTTTTTACAGAACCATATTGTTTTGTGAAACGATTTTCTGTATATAACATCTGTTTTTCCCCAAGCATTAAACAAATGCATGACTTTTTCGTTAGTGTTTTAGTTCCTTTTTAAAACAAATTAGTAAACTGGAAATGCCTCCACATTATTTAATACTTTTCTATTAACACTGTATAATATGTAATTAATGTATTAGGGGAGATCAAAAATTAATAAGCAACAATTTTTTTACTGAATAATATTTTTGTATGGACGTTCAAATTTGGCAGATAGATAGTTTGAAACTGGTGCTATGGTAAGGTGTCACCCTTGAAGCGGTAACTAATAAGTCATGATGTTGCGTTGGTTGGGCCTATCTGATGCACTATATGGTGTTGAAAATATGATGTGCGCCAAGTGTCTGCTAACAAGGTGGTAAGCCTTAAAAAAAAGCAGCAATAGTGTGGACATGAGGCAGTGCAGCCTTGTAGTGGAGTAGCTCAGTGTTGCGCAATTTGCCCTAAATGGCTATGGTAGCGCCTCCTATTGGAGGGTTTGTCATAAAGGATATGCTGCATTTCAGTTCAGTTCCGTTAGCATCGCCTACTTGCGAAAAGCATGGCGTTCTATTAGTGAAGATTCTTCCAACCATGACCACTGTGAATGCCGCCAACCTATGCCAGAAATTTAAATAAGTTGTGTCATGCCCTTAGAGACAGACGCAGCTCTAACAGACTCTGGAAATGTCAGAATTTTTCACGACAATGCTTGTCCCATGTCGCGGCTTTTGTTCGTGGAACAATTCAGAAATTTGGTTTGTTAGTGCTCCAACATTACCCTATAATTCAGACCTCCTTGTACCTTGCTAACGTTTCGATATGGATGAAGAAGTGAAATTGGATGTGCGCAGGAGACTACTGCCTCAGAAAACTTGAGTTCCATGAACGAGGCGTATTCAACTTCGTGTCACGATGGAAGAAATGTGTTGAGAGACTGTTCATATGACGAAAAATAGTTAAAACACCCTGAAACATTACTTTATATTGTTAATAAACCCATATACCTCGCTATACGGCCTATAAAAGTTTGGGGAAAGTTGGCCATATAGAGAAAAGCCGTATAACGAATCAGTTATTCTCAGCAATATAAGTGTCCTCATCAGCATTTTTTTTTGGTATAACTCACTATACGGCTGCTCTTTATACGTCCTTTCGCTATAACGGCCTTTTATAGTTATGGCACTTGTTTGATTTACATCCCACAATTAACCCTTACAAAATATCCTCATTATTTACTCCTTCAACCCCTGTCCCCTCTGCAAGTTCAGTCATCTAATTGGCACCACCTTTTGTATGCCTGCTCTCACCATTGCTTCACCACCACCAGAATAAAATCTCCCCCTCTTCCCCATCCTACTAGCCTGCCCCCAACATGGTATCTTTCATCCATAACCTGATATCCTAATCACATTCCTCTCTAGTCTCCCAAATGCATTCCCCTCTAATCTCTCAATCACATTTCCTTCTAATCTCCGAATCCTGCCCCCTTCCCTCTTCCTGCATCCTACTAGCCTTCCCAACATGGTATCTTTCATCCATAAGCAGATCTCCTAATCACATTCCCTTCTAATCTCCCAATCCTGCCCTCTTAGTCTCCCAATCGTGTTCCCTTCTAATCTCCCAATCCTGCCTACTTAAGTCTCCCAATCGTGTTCCCTTCTAATCTTCCAATCACACTCCCCTCTAATCACCCAATCACACCCCCTCCAATCTCCCAATCACAATAATTACGGTAGTTAGACATCTGACATGTATGTGTGCGATATGTTTTTTTTTAATTTACCAATTACAAAATTCGCCAACAAAACATTGTTGTGCATTACTTTTCGATTCCCCCTCGTATAACTACTTCATTTTTTGTGCCAATTTTTAAGAATAAAGTTCAGGCCTTAAAAACAATAAACAGGCAGTTTTTCCATTGCCACACATGTGTTGCTATGTTACAAAATACAGTGTATTACAATATATGCCTGCAGTATATATTTTTAAATAAATCACCAACATAGGCAGAGGTCATGGTGTGGGTGGTTAGGGGTGGCGTTTTAATTAACTATCCATAGTGCAATCGCTCTCGTTTAAGGATTGCAAGTGAGATTAATCGCTTGTCAGCGAGTGGCATTAAGAACAATAGAGTGGCGCAACTGGATATTACCCACAATCCCCCATGTTCGCAATGAGTCTTAAGGACTTAATTAAACCATGATCCGAATCCCCTTCTCCCCCATCCGCTGGATTTGCTCACCTCTTTGTACATATAAATTTGGGCTTCAAGTGCATTACGATTGCGGATGACCACCGGTCAAGCACGTACCAGAGTGCGGCATGTATATGAGGGTGGTGGTGAGGGACCGGCCATAAAAACGGCTCCTAATTCCCCCACCTCCCCCAAGATTTTCCTATCTTGACTCTTCAGGGGGCTCTGACCCTCCAGCATTATCGACCCATTATGCTACGGCCATGGACCAATCGAAAAGCGACACGTCATCGATCTCGCGCTAAAAGGAAATCTCGTGCTAGGGAACGACCTCTCGCCAGGTGGCGCTGACCTGCGCTACCGTATGCTAATGAAGCAAATGCATTGTTTAGGCAGAAAAATGAGTGAAATATAATGAGTCAATATCAAACAACGTGATAGTATGAACGATTAGCACACAAAAATAATTGCAAAATGGAAAATTTCTGCAAACGCATTATTAGCATGCCATATTATATATCGAATTGATTTCTCATATGTGTAACAAACTAACTTATCGCCAGACAATTACCGTTAATATTGACCTCATGTGCGCATGCTCTGTTGAACGGTCAAATTCGGCGTTAAATAAACGTTTAGCATGCAATTGGACGGTAGGGCTCTATCCCATGTAAAAGTCTTAATCCGTCATGCGCAGACTGTCAAAAATCACGTTAAATTTGTTCAACCGTTGAAAACGTTCTATGTAAATTCTTCACATTTTTCAGGTATATGTGCAACTTCAAAAAAATTACGGTTATGTTGCCTTGTACCCAGAATCCTTTTCGCGTTACTAGGCCTATGTGAGTTTCGAAATTATGACGTCAACGGTAACGGTTATTTTTGGTGCTAAATCTCTCTAATATATGATATTCGCCAAAACATGGGCAATTTGTATATTATTTCCAAAAGTACTATTTTTTAAAAAAAAAAAAAATATGGCACATGTACTGAAATGCAGTATTGGAAAATGTGCATAAATTGATATAACACAAATTACCAATTCTAACAGTATATGCATGTGGGACTCAGACCCCCTAGCAATTGGGATTATGGTTTGAATTTGTATGTTTGGTAATTTGTAATAGATAGGAAGCACGGTTCCACGGTCGCGGCCAATTTTTAGAGGAACTTTTTTGTCAGTACAAAGCCTTGCAAAAGAACGCGCTTATCTGGAAAAATATAGCTTGTTGGATAATTGCACTTATTTGTCCACAAGTTGTCCCTTAACGATGGTTTTCTCTCATAATGCAACAAGGGCAACATCACGTCCGGGTCACCAGTAAAGAATATTAGCGCTACAAAATAAAGGCGCTGGATCACCAGTTCAACTATTGCATCACCAGTGCGGCGAACCTTGATCACCAACACCAAAGAGCATTCTTAAACATAGCCCCTCAGGGCTACCATGTCAGTATCGCCACATTCATTTTGCTGACATATTCGCCTCCCTCCTCGGTACCGTTGGACACTGGGTGAGGGGAGAGAATGGCGTCCCAAGCCACCTACAGGGAAGACAACCCATGTACATAGCTGCCTCAGACATAGAGGTCAACCCTCATTGGCCCTTTCCCTTGGACACACCCAAATGGTCAACACGACCTCTGTCAATGTTGCTAACCAGTTCTAGTGCTGGCCCTTCTACAGGAAAGATGCCCCTTTTCTTTCCCTTAAGCATTTTACTTATAAATTATGCTATTACGGAGATTGCCAGCTTCCAATGCATATTAATTATATGGACATCTAACAGGTCCATATATTGTGTAAGTCATACAGCCCGGTTTTGTCCTGTGATTTTATACAAGAGTACCATCTAGGGCAGCGGTCGGGGAACTTTTTTAACCATTACCCCAAAATATTTTTGCGTAAGTCGATATTACCTCCCCCCCCCCTTCCCTCCCCCCTGAAAAGAAAACAATCAATGTAAATTTTTAAAAAAACATTATTTATTGAATTAATTTTGTTGACAAGTTTGTAAACATACTAACACGTTTATGAAATAGCAATTTAAATATTAGAAAAATTTCTCTATTACCCAAAAAAATTTCATTTTTACCCCATTTGGGGTAATTTACCCCGGTTCCCCGACCGCTGGACTAAAGGGTGTCTGTCCCTCAAAGGACTAGAGCACAGTCAGCTGGGACAGGAAGTGAACTTTCGACTCCCGGTTTATGTTCGGAATGAACGCGCTCCATGCAGCGGATGAATGTGGATGCTTTTATTGGTAATTTATTTTAAATGTGAGACGCATCAGCTGTTACGATATGATTATAGGGAGAATCAGCCTTCCGTGCACCATAATTCGAAAATCGTCCGAGTGAGTCGTTTCAGAGACCCCTGGAGAGTGTTCTCTCGGCCCTTTGATGCTCGTTCTGCCAACCAAACCCAACGATGGCTAATTAATGACCAGCTTGTGTTTCTTTAATTATTTGTAATTGGTCAATTTTATAAACTAAGGCAACATTATTATCCAGTCTAACATTTTTTGCGCATTACTTATGATGTTCTTACACACATTTTCAAAATGCGGAGGTTATTCGGGGACTCATCATTAGTACGGTGAAATTGTAGAAGTAATTTTGGTTTTGCATAATAATAATCAAGGCCCCAGCTAGGCTAAAAAGACCATAAATTGTAGATTTTTAGGGTCCTAGATATTTCTAGGTCGATCTTTCCTGCAATGCTTCCTCGCTCGCAGTGTTTTGCATTTGCAAACGTTTGACTTTCAAGGGGCAATTTCGAAATGTATTTGGGCCATGTATGGACACGAGGGAATTATTCTATATATGGACAGATTGGAAATTGGACACATTTGAATATGTGTATGGGCATAAATCCCAAGATTTAGCCAATCCAGCTTTCATCTTTAGTCTCTCCCGGAATACTTCGGTGCTCGCAGTGTTTTTCACGCGCAAACTTTTAACTTTTAAGGAGCCCTTTCAAGCATACTGTATATGGGCCAGGTATGGGCATTTATGACATTCCAAATTTATCTTGATTAGGAGTTGCCCAAATATAACCGCACATGTCCTTATATCTTTGTACGGCTTAGTCATGATTATAATGAATGTGCGTCATCCTTGGCTTATGTGACCCATATATTAAAACTAAAATATGTCTTAAATTTTTAAAAATAATTATTAGATTACTTTAATTAAACTTATTAAAAATGGAATTTTCCATTCTCGTTTCAACCGAGTGAAATGTTAACGATGAAAGTAACAGCGCAATAACACAGCTGAAACAATGCTTCGAAGTGATGTAGCGCAATTTCGTTTTATCACCAGCAATAATGAGGTTTTTCAGCCATATTGGATTTTTAAAAATTGCAGTTGAAGAGGTTAGACAAACAGGAATGTTAATAGAATACAACAGCTAACAGTTAAATGCTAGCGCGTTACGATAAGACTACATTCGGTCGCTCGTCCTTAGAACGATGCGGTGATTTGTTCAAATGAACCACAAAATTCAGCTTTTGAAGAATTCTAAGTGGCAGATTCCTCGAAGTAAAGTAAGATGTTTCCGAAACACATCGGGGAAATTAAGCGCACTGGGCCGGCGCTACCGTATAAGCGAACTAGAGCACAGACCAGGGGCCCTGGACACACGCGAATGATAGAACAGGGCATAAAAGAACCTGTTAAAGGTCTTAATGTTGGATGACATGGCACTTTGCACCAGAAAGGAGAACCCCAAAACCCTCTTTGGTCGGATGGAGGTTCCGCTTGATAAAGGTCTCAACTCGAGAGTGCGTATCTTAAACCCGCTTAAGCTGAAGAAGCGGCATATTTAAAACGGGGCAGCAAGAAGTTTCTTTGCCAGTGGAACAGCGGCACAGCTGGTTACCACAATAGGTTGGCAGTGGTTTTAATGTCGGATGGCACGGCACTTTGCACTAGAAGGGAGAATCCCAAAAACCTCTTTGGTCGGATAGAGGTTCCCGCTTACTTTTGATTAAGGTCTCAACTCGAGAGTGCGCATCTTTAACCCGCTTAAGCCGAGGAAGCGGCATATTTAAAGCGGGGCACCTTTGCCGCTGGAACAACGGTACACACGGTTACCGCAATAGGTTGGCAGCGCTCTTAATGTAGGACTGCGTGTCACTTTGCACCAGAAGGGAAAAACCTCGCTTCCCCCTTGCCGCTGAAAGGGGAGGTTTCGCTTTCCACTTTACGGAGCGTATGTTTGCGCTCGTACATTATATATATATATATATATACGTACGTAGTAGATTTGCGAGGACAAGAAGCCGGATTTGGTTTTAATAAAGTTATTAGGATTCGTGGCGTTCGCGTAACATTTACGAGCGAGTGGATTTAATGAGAAAATTGGTGGCAACGAGGTTTAGCATCTCGGAACGCGACAATGCGAGCGACCAATCAACGTCTCTCGTGTTTATCTTAACTCAAAACGACATTTTTGCATTTATTTCCACGTAACATTTTGTCATAAAAAACAGATCCGAATGCGTACGACGACGAGCCGAACAAGATGCTTCTGGCTTTATTCGCGAGCGTCGAAGCGTTCACGCGCGCGCTCCGAGAAGAAGTTGCGCGATGGAACCGCGGATGGGAGGAAAAATACGAAAAAAAAAAATAAGGTTTTGTTAACGAGAATAGCTTTTTATTCGCCGGATGAAAACCAACTCATTCTTATCTACATTCCATTTCGCGTAATTTCAACGGAGATTTTTTTTGTGAATCGGGTAGCGGAAACTCGCTTCGAGAATGTGGAGAAAAAATGGAATTGAATTTACATATAGACTTAATGGTAACTCTGCATTTGTGACAGGTCCGGATGAGGGAAAATACGAATTAGATTCAGAACATGTCCATTTACGTGATATTTTCCATATGCACGAGGGAATATAATGTAAACTATACAAACATTTTATGGACATTGTCGGTCGTGTATTCGCATCTACATACATGGGGAAAAGTTGACAATGGTTGTCCCATTTTCCATTTCCATCGATAGGGTAGACCGGGGCACAGTGGTCCAACGTCTTTATAAAACCAGGTTTTATGAGCAACCCAATGTTTTTGATTTGCGAAGAAGCTGTATGCGGCACTCTTTCATTAACCGAAATTTCTGCGATCTGACACAAGTTTAGAAGAAAATATTTTCACTTAAAAGTTTTTGTTCTTGAAAAGTAATTATTCAACTCGCGATTGGATTTTTATTCTAGGTGTAATTATAAAAAATTAATAATGCTGCAATATATACAGCTAGAATTTCAAACTAAAGTTTATGATAATTAGCTACGTGGTCAGCTGTAAGGCCTTATGCAAATCAAATTGGTTATATATGGGGTACAGTGGACCACGACATTATGGGGTACAGTGGTACATGTCCTAGCATACCCCGATTAATGTTTTTGGAAAATATTTGTATATATTCTCATTAATCCACGTTTAAATTTATGTTTTAAAGTAAAAAATGCTTCACAACCACGGGGAAAAAACCACATTCGGACGAGTAAGCGGTGAAAATATGAAAGCTGCTGTAATTAATTTTAATCGTTTTTGTAATTTATACTCGGAATTTTAAATTGACGTTCTGAATTAAAACACAATTTATCAATATGGTGTTCTTTTTCTCGTAAAATGTATGTTCATTTCGCGTGGACCACTGTACCCCGTGCCATGTCCCACCGTGCCCAGGTATAGGGGCACAGTGGGACAGTCCGCGCGACCAACTTTAATCTTTTATAGCACAAAAAAAAACGAGTAGCTCCAAAACGATAACAAAATGTATACAGATCCCCAAAAGCTCGTATATTACTGCTTTATTCTTTTTTAAAATGCTACGAGTTAAATACGAGTTTCCCCAAAAACTAAAACGAATTCTAAAAAGTGTACCCACTGTGCCCCGGTCTCCCCTACTGTTTGTACGTTAGGTCCCTGAAATTGCCACTTTTTTAATATGAACGTTACGGCTGTAGTTCCAATTAAAGAAATTCAAAGTGACCTTTTCATGGACGTGTTCCGAAACATGTTTCAACACTATACCTTTCGCTTTCGTGTTCCACTCGGAACGCATCACTGATTCCAAAAATGTTGGGAGTTTCAAAAAAGTGTTTCGGATGAATGCGTTTTAAAATGTGTTTACATTTATAACTTATTAGAACGCTTCAAAAATCTATTCTAAAACATCAACAGTTTAAAAAAGCCATTTTGATGTTTTGTTTAAATGATGTCTATGATACGGATTACGGAGCAAAGTGTTCTGAAACGTGTTCCAACTCGTTTTCTTCGTGGTTGGAGCGAATCTTCAGAAAAACGAGACGTTTAATTTGGAACAAATTAACGACTATACACAATGTGTTCTGAAACATTATGCGCTTAAAGTCGTGTTCTTATTCTGTTTAGAAAGCATTTCGTCGATACGAATCTCTGAACACTTTCAGGTTTGGAAGTGTTCCGAAACCTGCAAAATACATATTAGAACACATTACAAAATAAAGTGGTCTGACTGAAAGCATCTTAAAAAGTGTTCCTATTCGCTGGTGATTAGAACACATTTTACGCTATTACGGATTTCAGAACACTTCAGGACTTCCGAGTGTTCCGGAACGCTTTCGAACGCGTTTTGGACGTGTTTTCCACAAATTAAAAAGTGTTCTAGACGCCGATGATCGCGTTCCAAGCGCGTGAGAACATTCCAAATAACGGATTCGAACACGTTTGGAATGCGGGTGGCGTTCGAAATAAGTTCTCGATGCCGTTCCAATAAACGCGTACGTGTTCTAATCCACCTTAAGTGTTCTTATATATAAAAGCCATAATAATTATTGTGGGTTTATATATATGTGGTGGCTACGGTGAGGTCAGAGGTCAGCCTCGTTCTTTTTATGGCCCATTTTTATTATTTGTCGTTTTATTGGCTGATCAGCGTCATTTATAGAACGCTTTTTATAGAACACTTTCATTTTTATGCGTTTTAATAAGACTAGACTTGGTCCATTAAAAATAGGGACTCGGGGACATCTGGGGGCATTGGAAAAGATTAGATATTTGCCCTATCTACAATTTATTTAAAAACTAAGGCTTTTTAAAATTTCAGCCGCTTTTCCGGTCACGAATCGGCTGAAAAAGCGGCTAAAAAGAGCTTAATACGATCCGCGTGTCAGATAGGGCCGCTATCAAAACTATAAAAACTAACGATGATCATAAAGCCATAAAAAAGCCGCTATGATCATAATAATAAAAACGGGGCGAAAGCTTAAATTGGAAGCGTGGCTTTTTTTATAGCTTAATGAGACGACTCGGATATGGCCATCAATTAATCACTTCTTCCTCCCTTATTAAGCCTTATTAAAGCCGGATTCAACAAGTCGGGACAATCAACAGGTGCTAAAAAGCGCTCAACGGGTGAGCGAAAAGCCGAAAGCTGCTGGAATGCCATAGGCATAACGTGGCATTCCAGCCAATTTAGCTTAAGCCTTCGAATATACGCCCATGTGTGGATGATCATGTATGGACACGTATGCCCATACGTGGAATATACAATTGGTCCACCCCGAATAACAAAATGCAGTTTTTTCCAACCTTTTTTAGAACTCGGGGCATACAAAATGGCGCCTAACACGAACGCGGCACATTGAAAAGGGAGTGAAAAAATTGTCGAGGCACACCGAAAGTGTTTAATAAAAGTTTTAATAAAAGATGACCATTTTAAATGTTCTATTTTTAAATTGGAATATAAAAGCGTAAAAGAGAGTGAGAGGCTTACCTGTTGGCGCACGACGAAGTTAACACGTAATTGAGTGGAGATTGAGTCGCTTCTGCTGATCTCGTGCTTAGGAATATGTGTTGCGCGAGAGAAAGTGAGGACAAAAGACGCGCGAACCGCGCTTTTATAACAAAAATATGGCCCACAAAAAAATTAAAAGAGGAGGAAATGGGGGCGGAAGTAGAGGGAAAAGAGCGTGTGTTCGGATGTATGCACGTGGGAGAAGAGGACGGCGCGTGCGCACGAGGAAGGGAGGGGGGGGGGGGGAGTTAGCACGCACGCGCGCGCCGCGTGGCGACCGAGAATGGAACAACGAGAAGAGCCGAGAACGGAATTAGGCTTAAATCACGCGATTCACGGTCAAGCTCACGGCGAAACTAGGTTTTTAAACTCGCGCCACTCGAAAACGAAATTGACAGGCTTTTACTTAACTTAACCAAACAGCACATTTAACATTTAAGGCTTATACCGTGCAAACCTGACGAGAGAGGGGGGAAGGGGGGAAAATACCCCGGGCCCGGGATTTTTAGGGCCCCGAGCCTCCAGAATATGTGTGAAAAAAAAATTTGAAATGTTGAAAATGACTTTTCGAAATTGTCATGAAAACTGAAAAACGAAATTTTCTTTGGTAAAAATGCAAATTTTCTTTAATAAAAACGTAATTTTTTTATGATAAAAACGCAATTTTTTTATGGTAAAAATACAATTTTTCTAAGATAAAAGCACACTTTTTTATGGTAAAAACGCAAATTTTCTTTGGTAAAAACGTAATTTTCTTTGGTAAAAACGCAATTTTTCTATAAGGTAAAAATACAATTTTTCTATGGTAAAAACGCAAATTTTCTTTGGTAAAAACGTATTTTTTTATGGTAAAAATACAATTTTTCTATGTTAAAACGCAATTTTTTTAAGGTAAAAATACATTTTTTTCTGAAGTAAAAGCACAATTTTTTTATGGTAAAAACGCAAATTTTCTATGGTGAAATGAAAATTTTCTTTGGTAAAAACGCAATATTTTTTTATTAAAAACGTAAATTTTATTTGGTAAAAATCCAATTTATCTAAGGTAAAAACGAGGGCCATATCTCCTCCCCCTTCTCCCTTTCACCCGGTCCTGGCTCTCGGCGCCCCTGCTTATACGGGCCATTTATGCAAACTCGAAATCAACTCCCAGTTTACGAAAACGCAACCCCGAATCCCGCAAAAACAGTAACTGTTAAAATATTCTAATCAATTAAACCATGGAGTAATTGATTAAATCTAGTAATTAATTAATTCGAGGTGTTTGCGATATCGAAACGATGGGATCATCACTATTCACGAGCGCACCTTTGCTTAATTGAAGGGTCGGCCCAGCAACAAATTGTCAAATTGAAGTGCATTCCAAAAGCGAAAAAGCACGCCGGAAGAACAACCAGCGGATGTTCTAATTGGATGTTCTAAATGCGTGTGTTCGGACAGATGTGGATATGCAAACGTATGGCCCAATGAAATCCTTTCATTTAGGGCTACTTTCAGTGATTATCTAGTAATGTTCGCTTTCAGACGTACTATAGTTAAATATTCAGATATTTGGTTAGAAATTTCAAAAAATCACCCAAAAAGCGTCCATATTTTTGGTTAAAACGTTGTATAGTAGGAGTAATAGGGTGTTGAAGTTGAGAGGTCCATATCACTCCCGCTCTCTCGTTTTTGGGGGTGTTTGAAATTCTACTCGGAATCGCTTAATGAAAATCTCAAAATCCGCCTGGTTCGTAATTATGATTCTTATTAAGTTTTCGTCCTTTTTCATAAATCATCGTCCCGTTGAGAGACCCGCGTGTGAATCGAGACAACTACTTTAGACAATTAAGGTCCTTTTATATATATATTCCGTTGTTGTTTTGTCCCGCTGGCCGACTTAATTAGCAATTTCGACTGAAAATCCACGGGAGCCCACGTATCGCGGCACAACCACATATATGGTAAGGCACACAACAGCTAGGCTTAACTTTGTTTCTCCACGACGGATTTATGCATTAATAAAAGTCAGGAATTTCGCCTCAGCTAATAATATACGCGTTAATCCAATTCCTTTTAATGAAAGAACGCCGTGGGAAGCCCTTTGCAAGAGCGATGGGGCCCCAAGTCAGGGGAAAAAGGCGGAGAGGGCGCTGCGGACGTTGCTACGGAAGATAAATATAGTAGAGGGCCCAAGACCTAGAGAAACATGGGGCGCTGCATGGATGATGATGATGATAATGATACAGAGGGCCCTATAGGGCGCTGCGGGTAAGGATACAATGGACGCGATAGAGGGCCCTATATTTGAAAATAGAATACAGTGTTAGTGCTACAGGGCCCTATAGGTAAAACTATAATGGGCCCTACAAAGGGCGCCACAGCGGGTTAAGAGGGCAGAGCGTGGTTGTGAAAAGTCTTCGAAGGGCGACACCAGCGACGTCTGGCGGACTCATCGATCGACACGGCGCATCGATGACGTAGTAAGGGCAGGAGGAGAGACGGGGGGGAGGACAATGGGCACTCAACGCCGTTTGTAAACCGAAGCTAAGTGCCCATTACTGCGGAAATGAGATAACGACCTGCTGCCCCTGATGATTGGCTTTCGTGCTACGCTTCCGTGCTAGCAGTGTTTTAAATTTGCCAAATATGTTTTCAAGGGGCTGTTAAATGTTTTGCGGATAAAGGAACACAAACTGAGATCGAACAAGTGGTTTGATAAGGTTCAATGCATAGACGAAAGGGCATAATTGATAGGGCCAGATTCAGTTGTGCCGCCCCAGCTATGCTTCCGTGCTAGCAGTGTTTTGCAATTGCCAACTTAAGGAAGAGCAAAACTTTGTTTTCTTATATCACAGTTTTATTTCCGAAAATAGGATTTTTGAGGGGTAAATGTCGAGGCCTTTGTAGTTCACTGCTAAAGTCTTGCCCGATTTTAATGTATGATACCTCATTGGAAAGGTCTTAAAAAGATGATTCCAATACAGTTGGATTCAGCTGCTCTTA